>DF362135.1:16913-34477 GCA_000787875.1 Solanum virginianum
TATCTATCTCCTATAATAGCCCACCGGGCTTCTGGTGCTCAATTGTAACCTGCTGGCAATTCAGACACTGAGCGACGTACTCCGCTATGTCTCTTTCCATACCATCTCGCTAATATAAACACCTGAGATCATGGTACATCTTCGTCAACTCTGGGTGAATAGAATAACGGGCATAATGTGCCTTACCCATAACCTATCACCGCAAACACGCAACATTAGGTACACACAACCTGCCCCTGAATAATAATGTCCCATCGGAGGTGAATTCAAATGGGGTACTTTCCTTTTCAAGGGTTGTGTCTCTGTACTGAGCTAGAATAGGGTCCTCGTACTGACGCTGCTTAATCTCCTCTGTAATAGAAGATTCAGCCAAACCTCGAACAGAAACCCCAACATCTCCTGAATCAGCCAAACAAACTCTAAGACTAGCCAGCTGATGAACATCATGGACCATCTTTTTCCTCTCTGAAGGTGTGTCCGCTAAACTACCCATAGACTTGCGGCTAAGTGTATCAGCCACAATATTAGCTTTCCCAGGATGGTAAAGAATATCAACATCATAATCTTTCAGGAATTCTAACCACCTCCGCTGTCGCAAGTTCAACTCCTTCTATTTAAAGATATACTGAAGGCTCTTATGATCAGTATAAATATCAACGTGAACCCCGTATAAATAATGTCTCCACATCTTCAAAGCATGAATCACCACGGCTAGCTCCAATTCATGAGTATCATAATTTTGTTCATGTTTCCTGAGCTATCGAGAAGCATAAGCTATCACCCTGCCATGCTGCATTAACACGCACCCTAAACCAATACCAAAGGCATCACAATAAATCGTATACCCATCTGGACCTTCAGGAAGAGTCAGGAATAGAGATGAAGTCAACTTCTCCTTCAGCAACTGGAAGCTACGCTCACAAGCATCAGACCACTGAAATTTCACTCCCTTCTGAGTTAGTCTTGTCAAAGGCACTGAAATGGAAGCAAATTTCTCCACAAATCTTTGATAATAACCATCTAATCCCAGGAAGTTGCGCACCTCTGTCAGCATTGTAGGCCTAGGCTAATTCTTTATAGCCTCAATCTTTTGGGAATCCACCCGGACGCCGTCGGGTCCAATAATATGCCCTAGAATACCATTGAAGATAGCCAGAATTCACATTTAGACAATTTAGCACATAGTTTCTGGTGTCAAAGTGTGCCAAGCACGTTCACAGATGATTCGCATGCTCCTCTTCTGACCGAGAGTAGACTAGAATGTCACTAATAAATATTATCATGAACATATCCAAGAACGGTCTAAATACCCAATTCATAAGATCCATGAATATTGTCAGAGCATTCATCAGCCCAAAAGACATAATTCTAAATTTATAGTGCCCATACTGGGTCTTGAACTCTATCTTGGGAATATCCTTCTCCCATACCCGCACCCGGTGGTAACCCAACTGCAGGTCTATCTTCGAGAAACATTTAGCTCCCTACAATTGGTCAACAAATCATCAATCCTAGGGAGGGGGTATTTATTCTTTATCGTTACCTTATTCAGTTGTCGATAATTATTACACATCCACAGCGATCCATCTTTCTTCCTTACACATAATACCGGAGCTCCCCAGAGTGACGTACTAGGCCAAATGAAACCCTTCTCTAATAGATCTCTCAGCTGCTCTTTCAATTCCTTAAATTTTGTTGGTGCCATTCTGTATGGGGGAATAGAATAGACTGAGTGTCTGATAGTAGATATATAGCAAACTCTATCTCCCGCTCAGGAGGAAGACATAGAAGGTCGTCTGGAAACACATCTGGGAACTCATTAACAACTGGAATTGACTGAAGAGTCGGTGCTTCTGTCACTAAATCATATATATGGACCAGATGATACAGATACCTTTTCTAATCATTTTTCTTGCCCTGAGGTATGAAATAAATTTACCCCTCGGCAATGCAATATTACCTGCCCACTCAATAACTGGTTCCCCCAGAAATTGGAAATGGACTATCTTCTTTTGACAATCAACATTAGCATAAAAGAAGCTAGCCAATCCATACTCATAATTACATCAAAGTCAGTTATATCTAACTTTACCAGATTGACCATAGTACAGTGGCTACCAATAAGTACCGAACAGTCTCTATAAACTCAACCGACAATAACAGAATCCCTTACTGGTGTAGCTACCTCAAACGGCTCTATCGACTCAGACTCTATCCCAATTTTATTAGCAAGCAAAGGAGAAATATACAATAATGTAGAACTAGGATCAATCAGTGCATACACACCTCGAGAGAAAACCAGTAATATACCTGTGATGATATTTGGTGACGCCTCTTGGTCCTGCCGACTGGCCAATGCATAAGTACGGATCGAAGGACCACTAGACCCAAGAACTTAACCATGACCCCTACCTCGACCTTCTGATGTTGGTGTACCTCATCCCGCAGGGCGCATGGCTACCGAGGCTAACGATGAACCACCGACTGACCCGGTTGACTGAGCTGAACCACCTGTGCCACCTATAACTGGACAATCCCTCATCTGGTGGCCCTAATGGCCACACACAAAGCAAGCACCGGTGGCACGAAAGCACTCCTCAGGGTGCCATTTCCCACAATAAGAACATGAAGGTCTGGATGGTCTCATCTGACTACTGAAGAACTGCAGAGGTGTACCCCGTACTGATTGGAGAGGATGTCTGCTGAGGCTGCCTGCCTCGAAAAGCCCCAGAGTACCCAAATGATCTGGCCCTCTTGGGCTGGCCCCTGTCATCCACCATATCAGGCTAACGCCCCTGCATCGGTCCTTCATACCCTGGGTGTGGGCCTCAATATGGGCGTTATCCATACCGGTCTAGGCCGCCTCTCACATCCCCTCAATCTTTACACCTAGCTGAGGGGCTAGAGGCTCTGGTACTCGAACCTCGGGAGCTGGCGATGTAGCCAAACTAGCTATCGGGGGTACAATGTTCGGCTTACTCTAGGCACAAGCCCTAGTAGTCGCCCGGGCTCAATTGGTCTCACCTACCGCTGCAGACTTGCCTCTTTGGGCAACTGTGGTCTTTCTCGGAGGCATCGCTGGAAACAAAACATTATGTCAGAAAAGGGTCACCCTAATAACACCACTCTATCGCATGATCTAAGATCAAAAAGAAAGAATAACATCCTAAATATCATATAGCCTCCTGTTTATAGATGTGGTGCACAACACACCGATAAACAAGACTCTACTGGACACGGTCTGTGGAAATTCTGAGGATAAACTACTCTGATACTACTTCTGTCACAACCCAATCCCGTGGGCCGTGACTAGGGCCCAAAAGGGGGGCCCCATACACAATCACAAAGCCGAACTACAAACAGACGACTTATATATACAAAACTTTTGGCAGAGTTTTTGTTGTTTTATGAACTGTCCCAAAACAACTCTGCACTTAGAAAATACCAGCAGATGCAACGCAAAGCCAACATAACATCATATATACAGATACGACCGACAAGGCCACCATGGCGGGTAAAGCCACTCAACATACATATCATACGGAGCTAATCATACGAACTAGGCACAACCCACACATATATACACCCACAGACCTCTAAACAAACCTACAGAAATAATAAGACGGGACAGGGCCCAGACGTACCCCTGAACAAATACATGCAATGCAACGAACGAATAAGTATACCAAAAGTAAGCTCCAAAATAGAGGGAGCACTCCAAATAGCAGAAGGGTGTTCTAGGCTGGAGGATCACCAAGCTATATACCAGTACCTACGAGCATGAAACGCAGCCCCCGAAGAAGAGGGGTCAATACAAAATACGAACTGAATATGTAAAGCAGGGGATACAGAACATAAATCTGAGTAATAATCGAAACAAAAGTATGGAAGGTAAGTGCATATCCAAAAATATTCAAAATGTTTACTTTCAAAATACAAATCATGCATAGGGCACAGAAACTATAGTCGCCCACCCGTCAATGGCGCCATACCACAGCATAACACCAGAAAGTTACAAATCTCCAAAACCCCATCACATATCACATCACAGATATAGCATAAATCAGCCAGGCATTACGTATCACCGTCCCTATACTCACCCAAACATAGCAGAAAGCACAAGTGAGCCAGGCATTACATATCACCATCCCTGTATTCACTGCCAAACACAACAAAAAGCCCAATCACAGCATACACCAAGCAAAACGAAACCCGGCACTTGGGCGAAGCTCGGTCCACCGAACACAGCATAACACCGGAGTATATCATAATACGCACGACAACCAACCGGCCCGAGAACCGGTGAAAGATATCATAGTAGTAGACACGAGCAGAGTAGTGAGTAATCATATACATAAAATCATTATCATAAATCCAAAAGATAAGTAAAATAGTCATATCTGAAATTAGAGCAATAATTATTATATATTCTTTCAAAAGTATCAAAATCACATAAAAGGGCATCATGGGACCCACAGATTGGTGGAGACTTGAGCTGGCCTAGATTACAGAGAATATACTCATACTAAATCATACAAACTCCTACGAGGAATTTCAAAGCAATCTGAGCCTTTTTGTAAAAAGTTACGAACGTTTGTAGTTTTAAAATCGTTTAAAGGATAAGTTCTTTCAAAACTAATCAAATTTCACATACTGTATGCAACTTGTGAATTCAAAAGACATAAGAACCAATGTTATGACATTTTAACACAAGAATATCAAGGAACAAATACGAATCATAAACATGCTTGGATTGAGAGAATAGAGTTTCCTCGAGGCTCGTATCATAGTCTATTTTATCTAAGATATGTCGAAAGGAAAGGTTGCTTTACATACCTCAAATGCTTTTCAATATAATCCAAATGCAAGCTTAATCCAACTTACGCTTCGGGTTGCCCAAGGTCTACAAACAAGTAATAAAATGCCAAATAATAGCTAAAGACTTTTTGGGCATTAAATTTCAACTTTGCCCTTAATTCTACAGAAATTTTGGGCAGCACTTCCCCTGAAAATAGGCCATCCTGAGAATTCAACTCGGCCAAATCAACCAACAACAACAACAACAGCCAATCCAAAAAGTAATACAATAATAATATCTCTCTTTTTCATTATTCAACAACATCCATAAATTCGATTCAACGACTTACCCTTAAGCCAATATCAATGCTTATACATTCAAATACTAACGCGAATCCTTACCAACAATATTTAAGGACATTCTAACAATGTTATTCTCATTCTTATCCAAATTTCATTAGATATGCAATAACCACCAAATCGGTCCGTAACAAATACAACAACACTCCAATTCACCAAAATCTATTCAAATATAGCATCATAATTACATAATGAATCCAATGATACCAAAATCACTTAATTTAAGCAAAAGGATAAAATAGTCCAAAAATTTCATCACCGAAAAACATCATCCAAATCTAGAAATTTTTACATGAAAATGTTCCCCAAGTAATAAGAAATTCAGTAGCGAAAACAGTTTAAAAAATGGAGCTAATATGAGGAAGAAATCGCATATTAAAGGTTTCAAAACATATTGAAAACGCAGCAACTTAAATCAACAATTCTTACCTCAAACAACACACCAAAATCAATTTCTAAAGCTCCCACGTTATTCTCCTCAAAAAATTATACAACTTAGCCTTTTGAATCACCCAAATCGGACCAAAAATAAGAGAGAAATTGAAGCTCAAAGTTGGGGGAAAAAAATGAAGAAGCTGCTGAAGACCTTTACAACAATCTGCAGCTTTATCCAACCTTGTCTGCCATGTGGCAGCACCCGATTGGGCAATGTGACCCCGCCTTTTAATTTTCACCCACTGCTCAAACTTAATTTCGATGTTCCAGCCTCATCTGAAGTCACAAGAATACAATTCATATATGAAATCTTATCAAAAACAGCATTCCAGACTCAATAGTACAGTCAAAATTTCCAACGGAGATCGTTTTATGCTAATATGGGTATACAGAACATAAATCTGAGTAATAATCGAAACAAAAGTATGATAGCGAAACCATTTCTAGCATTAGTTTAGCCATATGAAACTGTTGAAATTGTCAGAATTCCAATTTGAGCTCCCGACCCGAAATGTTGACCAAAGTCAAACTTTGGCTCCAGTAACGATTAAAAATGCAACTTCCAATTAATTTCACTTTGGTTTCCAATTTTTCTGTTTGTTCCAATGCATGAAATACAGATTCTAACAATGAATTTGACTATGAAGTATGTTAGGGTTTCATGAAATTGTGACTGTTTTAGCTTGGTTTGAGCTATGAATATAAGATCTATCGTGGGATTTGATGAAGTTTTAGTATATATTTCTTAAGGGTGTTACCAAGTATTGATGGATGGTTTTACATTGGATTTTCTTGTATGATTTTATCTCTAAATTGCATATTTTACATTAGCTTTACACACCCGCCAAGTGTTTGATAAAATGTCCGGTTATGGTTTCTTGACGAATTGAAAGCCCAAAGCATATCTTATGAGTTGAGTGACTTTATGATAATGAAAGGAATATATGTATACGATATTCTCCTATATAGTGTTGGAAATTGACCATGCCCTACTCGGGGGGGTTAAGAGCCCGGGTAACCATGTCGAGGGGTTTGTACCTTGATAACCAAGTTGAGGGGTTTGTACCTTAATCACCATAGGTGGTAGAGTGCGATGGTCCACCAACCAATCAAGGGGTTTGTACCTTGATAATCGGGTTAAGGGGTTTGTACCTCAATCACCATGGGTGGTAGGGTGCGATAATCCACCAACCAATCAAGGGGATTGTACCTTGATAAACTATGAAATCATTAATAATGGTCTCTTCTTGCACATATATTATATTCTATATAAGCATGATTCACTTCAAACGTCTTCCATGCATATTGTATTGCTACATGCTTAATCATTCTCTATGTTGTGCATTTCGATTATGTTGCTTATCTCTTGTTGCAATACATCCTACATACTTAGTACATTCAAATATATTAACGCATACTCTATGCCTACATGATGTCACCATGTAGTAACTGGAGCCCCACTTGAGCATCTTTCTCCACGTGGCTAGTATGATTTTTCTCAAGCTAGTTAGTGAGTCCTCCATTTCGAGGATAATATCTATGATCTCATGCTATGTACTAAAACTATCTTTCTTTTATGTATGTATTGACTATAAGGGTTAGCCCAGTTGCTTGTATTGGCCCCCGCTTCTATCTAAGTTTTGGAGGTGTTGTTGGACATTATATGTATTGAGCCTTGCCTCTCTTATTTTGATATTTATGTTATGAACGCTTTCCTTTAACCCCTTTGCCCCTATTTCTAATCTAATTATGTTGTTTAATTAATTTCTCGACCAATAAAGTGTAATGATGTGTTAGGAGGCTTTTTTGGGATCCCTTCAGGTTTTCCATTTGTCATGTCACGTCTAAGCCCTAGGGTTGGGTCGTGACACACTTGATATTAGAGCACTAGGTTTTTAAAGGTCCTCGGAGTCCAACACACTATGTTTATTAGAGTCTTATTCATGATTGTGAAATGCGCCATGACTATGAAGAGAGCATATGAGGCATTTTAGGAAATATTTCCCTTCTTTTGATCTATGTTGTGCGATAGAGTTAAGTCCCATAAGGTTTATTTCTTATTTTAATCATTATGTTTCAGAATATGTCTCAAGCTACTCAAGATGGTGATACATCAAATGCGGAGGATCGCCATGCTCTATGGGTATTGGCCAAAGTGGTGACAAACTTGACAACTCAACTCAATCAACAAGTGAGTGCCCACGATACTTCGAATGGTAAGAGGAAGGAATAGTGAGGCCAAGAGGGCCTATTTTGGGGGTAAGTTCCAAAGCCCCAAAGGTGGTGGTGGTATGGTGCCTTATGCTTTGTGCCCAAGATGTGGTAGAGATCATAATGGTCCATGCTTGAGGGGTACTAATGCTTGTTATGGTTGTGAGGAGATGGGTCATAAGGTAATAGATTGCCATCGTAAACTCAATAAAAGTAAAGGGGGCAATGATGGGGTGACTCATCTTAGATTCCCAAAATGTGGGAGGAATCATAATGGTGCATTTTGGAGGAACACGGGTGCATGCTTTGGGTGTGGTGAGATGGGCCACAAAATTTTGGATTGTCCATATGCTCACAAGAAAGGTAAAGGCGGTCGACCACAAGGGCAAGGTAGTCATGTTGATTAAGAGGCTCAAGGTGGCCAAGGTGGTGCCACATGGCACACTAAAGTTTATGCTCTTCAAAGGAGGCAAGGAGCGAATGAGGCGCCCGATGTTGTTACCAGTATATTGAAGTTTCCTTAGGCTTTAATGTCTGCATTGATGGGTCCAGGTGTAACTATCTCTTTCATTATTCCTTTGGTTGCTAGAGGGCTTCATATGTGTTCTAAATTGTTTTTGTGAACCTCTCTTTGGTGTCTACATCATTGGTGAGCCTATTGTTGCTAGAAAGTTCGTAGAGATTGTTCTATAGTCATGTTGCATTTAGGTCTTGCCTTGTGATTTTGTTGGGTTAGATATGGTGGATTGCCATATCATACTTGGGGTGGATTAGTCACATATATATTGAGTCTCTATTATTTATAGGACCCGTAGAGCTATATTTCAATTCCTCAATAAGCCCATCCTTGGGTGGTAATGAAGAGATAGGTCTATTTCATGACTTAAGGTCCAATTGATCTCTAAAGGTTGCAGTTATTATCTTGTAAGAGTTAGGGGTGTTGAACACAAGCCATTTCTATTGAGTTTTTCTAGTGATAGATGGGTTCTTAATGTTCTTTCCAACATTTTGAATTTGGGTTAGTGTCTTTTGGTTTGATTTATGCACCAGGTATGTTCGTAGGTCTCATGAATAGGGTCTTTAGTCCCTACTTTGTTATGTTTGTAGTGGTCTTTGGTGGTGATATGTTGGTTTGTTCCCAGAAGTGAGAAAGAGCTTATAAGTCTTTTGGGGATGAAATGGTGAAGTAAGAATAGTGGTCTAGTGGTTTTATGGTTCGGAATCTTCTTGGGTTGAAGAGTTCTAGTTAAGTAAGGCCCTGATTCCACCTTAATAGAGTTGGAGGTCTGAGTGAAAGATGGTAGAGTGCGGGTTTTCTCCTAAGGGGGAGATAGTGTCATTAGATGCTAAGGTAGGCCATGTGTACTTGTGCTGATGATTGGGTTCGCTTGGAAGCCTCCCATGTAGGGTGTGGTCCAGTTTGGCAAGAAAAGGAATTGAGTTTATGCATTGTACGTTCTTATAGAGTGTTGAGGAAGGTTGGTAAGGTTGTATATAAATTGGAGTTGCCTATGAATATGGATATGGTTCATCTGATTCTTCATGCATCTAGGTTGAAGAGATGTGTTGGTCACTCAAGTGCTATGGACTCTTTGAGGTTGCGGGTGTTGTGGAGGATGAGTTGGCTTAGGAGAAAGTCCCGGTAGATATCTTGGATGGATAGGTTCAAAGGTTGCTTAATAAGGATGTAGTGCTCGTCAAGGTCCTTTGGGAGAATTGTCAAGTTGAAAGTGCCACATGGGACACCGAGGTGGACATGCAAAAGCGATATCCCTATTTTTCCACTCTACTCAAGCCTAAGGTACTAATTAAGTTCCCATATATGATTTCATGTCTTTAAGTTTCGGCTCTTATGTCATTTGAATGCATTCATGTTTATGTTTACAAGATTATGGTAACTTTGATGTTCATATTGAGACTTCTTGAAAATAATGTATAAGTGTGTTGTTGCATTTATGTTTGGGTTAAAATCTTCATGACTACTTTCCTTGAGTGCATTTCTTTGACATTCGGGGACGAATGTTCCCAAGGGGGAGATATTGTGACACCTTATAACTCCATGCTTTTATGTATCCATGTTTCAAGCCTTATTTGGTTAGGTTGGAGATGTATTAGGATCATAGGAGACTTCTAGTACTTAGACGAGTTCAAGACTTACCTACGAGTTGAGTTTTGGGTGTTGGTTTATGCAAGGGTCAACTTTAAATGTGTATAAATTTTATCACACTTGGAACTAGGTGGCCCACATCATGTCACATTAAAAACCTTTGAGTTATCTTCCCAACGCACTTGGTTTCACCTCATTCCAAGGTTGGATGAAGGAGTTATCTTCCCAACGCACTTGGTTTCACCTCATTCCAAGGTTGGATGAAGGAGTTATGGCCATTTTCGTGAGACCCTCCAGTGTAGTGATGTCACCAGACAGCTTGACGACCAGTGAGGTGTTGGACAGGCCGTTTGGATGGCTTGGAGATGGAAAAGGCCATTTTTGGCCTAAGAAATATGACACGGCCAGTGGTACAGGCTATGTAGCTTTCCACTAAATGTGTGGAGGGTCGTGGGGGTGTGTAAGAGAGGTAAGGTTGGCATGAGGGGACATCTTAGCCAAGTATGGTGCCACGGGCACCCTTGATGGACCGTGTAAGGGCTGATAGCTCATGGCACTTGGGAGTGGAGTGGCCTGGCCATATTTTCATCTCTAAGTGTGGTTAGACGGACCACTACATGGTCTGTGTACCACTACATAGTCCGTGTACCACCACATGGTCCATGAAAGTGGCGCATCAAAGTGACGTCGATGCTAACTTGTTCTCAATCAAGGGGTTTGTACCTTGATAACTGGGTTGAGGGATTTATACCTTAATCACCATGGGTGGTAGGGTGCGACAGTCTACCAACCAATCAAGGGGTTTGTACCTTGATAATCGGGTTGAGGGATATGTACCTCAATCACTATGGATGGTAGGGTACGATGATCCATCAACCAATCAAGGAGTTTGTACCTTGATAAACTATGAACTCATTAATGATGGTCTCTTCTTGCACATGTATTATATTCTATGTAAGCATGATTTACTTCACGCATCTTCCATGCATGCCATATTGCTACATGTTTATTCATTGCCTATGTTATGCATTTTGATTATGTTGCTTATCTCTTGTTATGTTGCAGCCTACATGCTTATTACATTCAAACGTACTAACACATACTCTATGCCTACATGATGTCATAATGTAGGAACCGGAGCCCCACTTGTGCATCTTCCTCCATGTGACTAGTACAATTTCTCTTAAGCTAGTTTGTGAGTTCTCCATTCCGAGGATAATGTCTATGATCTCATGCTATGTACTAAAACTATCTTTCTTTTATGTATGTGTTGACTATGAGGGTGAGCCCGATTTCTTGTCTTCGCCCCCACTCCTATCTAAGTTTTAGAGGTGTTTTTGGACATGTTATATATTGTGCCTTGACTCTCTTGTTTTGATGCTTATGTTATAAAAGTTTACCTTTAGTCCCTTTGCCCTTATTTCTAATCTAATTATGTTGGTTAATTGCTTCCGCGACCAATGATGTGCAATGATATGTTAGGAGGTTTATTGGGGGTCCCTTCGGGTTCCCTATTTGCCGTGTAACGTCTAGGCCCTAGGCTTGGGTCATGACACACACCCCATCAAAAAAGATGTGCATTGTCCCCAATGCACAAAATCAAGACAAAATAACACATAAAAGGTCAAAAAGCCTACCTGGGCACCTAAGCGCCAGTGTTCCTTGGGTTGTCTCACAAACAACGCCTGATGTATTGCCGCGGTATAACAGATAGCTTGAGTACTCAGACTTTCTCAAGCTCTTCTGCTCTCTTAGTATCCTTTAGGTCTAGAGCTATAGTGCTAGTCATCATGCCTTTTATAATTTGGCCTAGTTGGGTTGTCACATGTCTAAATTGTCGATTAAGCTCTTTGATTGCAATAGAGTGTTGATCGACTTCATAGTTTATATTGGCAATGTTGGACTTAATCTCTCGCAAAGTTTCATCTTGTGTGTCAACCCTTTTTAACAATTGGTCAAGCATCTCCTTGATTCTGAGATTCCTATTCCCCACATCGCAATTGTCATGACCCAAGCCTATGGCCTAGACATGACACAATAAATAAGGACCCGACGGGGATCCCCAAACAAGACTCTCAAGCATACATGGCACATAATTGGTTTTAGCAAAAGCATATTAGAGAAAGGAGCATATGACACATATTTCTAAGGGAAATGGGGCTAAGGGAAAACTTTACAATTACTTAAATATAATAAGAGTAAAGCTCGATACATAACTTCTATATCCAACAACACCGCTAGTCTGAGTGGAATAGGGTCCAAGACATCTCCAGGCTCACCCATAAAAGGTTAAAGAAGTCTAAGTAGGAAAGTAGTAACGAAGCATGAAAGTAAAGTGGTTGTTGTCCCCGAAGTAAAGGACTCACCAATAGAATCTTAAAAGATCCAGCTAACCACGAGGAGGAGGATGATGGATGGGAGCTTTGGTCCCTACATGGTGAAATCATGTAGGCAAAAGTATGCATTAGTACTTGAAATATACTAAGTATGCGGGGTGTCATGTAACAAGAAACATAAGCCATAATAATAAAGATGCATGATTATAATCAATAGACATAAGTTCAATATGATATGTATATTCAATGCTTAAGTTAAAACATACATGAAGATAGTTAAACTTGCATATTATATCTTACATATGTGGGAGGAGACCCTAACCGACATATAAGACCAAGCGAGCTACTATTTGGAATTCCGATGTTGACTCCACACTGAATGAAGGAATGGTCTACTTGCCAAGGTAAACCAAGCATAACCCCACATAGTAAGTCATAAAATAGTTGGATCCAATAGTAAAAGCCCATTTGGGGAAATAATATAAACCTATGGTGGCACATAGTTAAGAGACCAAGACTTTAATAAACCTTCGATCTCAATTGGTGTTAAGTCTAGTCCCACAGAATACTTTGAAATAATCATAAACTTAATCATAGCTTGCATAACTTATAGAGCATGATAACATGGCATGAGTAGCTCATTCAAGTACATAACCCCTACATGTGGCATATACCTTGTACTACAGGGTAAAAATATAGCATAGGTCATAACCCCTTCTAGTAGGTATTTCATTTCACATAAGGATGGAGATTGTAATAGGCATAACACCTACACATGACGTATACCTTGTACTAGAGGGTAAAAATATAGCATCGGTCATAACCCCTTCTAGTAGGTACTGCATTTCACATGAGGGTAAAAACATAGAATAAGGACTCAATATCTTACTTGCAAATCATAGATACTTTTTGTGAGTTTAATACATGCTTGGGAGCCCATAATTTATCATAACATGCTTGTCTTAAAATTCATGCGATAATCTTTCATCAACGTAAGAATCATTGTTATGTAAATTTAGTCAAACATAGTGGGTATATGTACATATGCTTAAAATCATACAATTCAAGTATAAAACAAGAAAGAGTAAAAATCATTTCATTTTAAAGTCACTCAAATCAGCCCACCAATATTGTAGTAAAACCCTCATTTTGGGTGGTATGAAATCCATCTCAAAAGTTCACAATCTTTGATAGCTTTCATGGTTCATATCATGTATAGCTTCAATATACATAAATCAACTCATGGAAAAAGCTTTCAATAGATATTAATGCAAAATCAACCAATACTTGATGAAAACAAATATGATTCATATTTATCATGCATAATAGGAAGTACCCATGAAGAATCTAACCTTAAAATCATGAAATTTCATTAAAAAAAGAGAGTTGGTTTCCATGGGTGAAAGGACCTATGGATGAAGACCCACATACCTTGATGGTAGGAGACAGAAAAACCTTGGAAGATGATAAGGAATTCAGAACCCTAGCTTGCACCTTCTTACTTGAAGCCTTGTGGGAGCTTGAGAGTGTTTGAGAGAGTGTTTAGAGACTTAGGATTTTTAGAATGATGAGGAATGAGAAGTATTAGGGTCGTATGAACTGATAAGGGACATAGGTGGAGCCAAAATGACATTGTTTGGACTTAGCAAAAAGATTAAAAGTCAAACTTACCCCTATTCAAATTCTAGCTGGATGGGTTTACGAGACCCCGTCGATGGACCGTAGAGCATTCTACGAGCCATTGATTACCTTTCGTAAACTAAGGGTCCAAAGATTTGAGTTACTGGAATTTGTCATAAAACCCCTATTACAAGATCAATGACTCGTAGAGTGATTTATGAGTCGTATGATGAGTCATAAATTGAACTTCAGAAATGGTCCAAATTTCACCAAGTCTACCTGATTCTACGAGACCTACTTTACGGGTCGTATTCTACCTTACGAGTCATAAATCCCCTTTGTAAACATCAATAGTTCAAATTTTCCAAGCTTATTTCTGGTATCTCTCTTACCCCTAAAGTGGGGTCTTACAGTGATTGTTGGGGGGCATGTAGCGGCTACCCCTATTGCCTTCCCTGCGGCCCCCATATTGGGTGTTTTTGATTTCTTGAATGTCCTCTGGCTTGGTTAGCTCTTGAGTTTGCTTCATTAGTATCTCCAGATTAGATCTATTTTGAGCAAACATCCTAAGGATCTCTACATTTATTTTTGCTTGGTCATAGTTCATATTAGTAGTACCCGCATGGTTTATTGGATGCCTATTCATGGGCTCCCACACATGGTTCACCATCGCCACCATATCTAGCTGCTAAATGATTTCTGTGAATGCTTGATCTATGAACAAACTTCCCAAGAGGTTATGAGCACATGCTCGCCTAGAGATCGATAGAAACTTTCCACTTGGACCTGCTCCGCAATTTTATGGTCTGGTGCACTCTTCAAGAATCTGTAAACCACTCCCATATGGCAAGGAGAATCACCAGGAAGTTGCATAAAGTTATTGATCTGGTCATCCAACTTGAGCTTCTTTGGTTTAATGAAGTACCTTGTTATGAAGGCCCTCTACAATTCTACCAACTGGTGATCGAACCCTGCGGGAGCTCAGATAGCCATAGTGCTCCATTGCCCATAAGATACAATAGGAAGACACAAAGTCCAATAGTATTCATAGACAGATTTTGTGTCCCCATCACACTCTTACAGACGAACTCCACATTGTGTGGGTGGCTATGAGGATCCTCCGACGGTAAGCCCGCAAATAGCCCATGTTTTTGCAACATCTGAAGTAACCCACTCGAGACTGTGAACTTAGCGTCTGCCAATAGTGGTGGCAACATAATAGCTCCAATCACCTCCATAGCTATAGGATTCAAACTACACTGATCCCACTGGTAAGCATTGGCATTGAAATCCTGAGGCTGTGGAGGTGGGTTCTCATTCTCAGCATCCTCGTTATTATTCTTGTTCAGAGCTGTATTAGACGCGTTGTTGGCATTGTCTTAGGGCATTTTTCTCAAAGTTTTGTAGATCTCTAGGTCAAATAGAGTTAAGGGATTGCCTTGACTCCACATGTTGGGCATACACTACACTTGCACCCTGAAAAGAAACAAAAACAACAAACAGAAGTAAACTAAGGGACCTAAGGATTAACATTCGAATTACTAATTAATTCACTCAGTCTAGCCGTATTCCCTGGAAATGGCGCTGAAATCTTGATATTGCCCAATTACACCTCCTTTGTAGAGGATAAAGCAGTCACTGTCAAAATATAGAACCTAACCAAGGTTAGGGCCAAACCCACTAGGAATACGTAGACTCAAGAGAATTCACCAATTTGCAATTCAAATAATTAACCAACTTGCTTCCCCATAAAGGGTGGAGGGTTTGCAATAATCAATGAGAAATATAACTAAACTAACTATCACAAGAGAGAAGTCAAAAATAGAGAGAAACTAGAGCATTGTGTTCTACATGATTCCCTAACTAAGTATCATTGAATAACCTAATTCTTTTCTATTGTATAGCATGAAAGACAGTAATTTATATTCACCAAGCCCTTTGGTCAAAGGTGAGAGGTGAATTTCACTATGTTACTTGGCCCAACTCCATAGTAGGCATTCCTAACCATTACCTATTAGTCCCAGTACAACCTCCTCTTGGCCCAGTTTGGTTGATTAGATGAGAACACATCAACTGAATCTTGTTAATTAATCTCTTTTCATATTAATTACTACTATGTTCCAGTCACTAACACTAGGCGGGTTCTAATGTTGGCAACCACTAGAAAACTTACAAAACGAAGAGAGTTAATTAATACATGTATATACATCTTCCAAAAATCATAAGTTATCTGGTTTCACTTTGTTAGTTCTTCATAGTTCCCACAACCCTAGTTGTAGATGTAGCTACTCATGCATTTTCTAAATGCAAGAATTATGAATTGAGAAGACATAATTGAACACTTACACAGTAGAATTAAGAACAAGCAACCCAAAATTAATAAGAATCACAAGCTTTAAGATGAAATTATATCACAAGTGTTCTCAAAGACTCTCCAATATGATCTTACAATTTTCTCTCTCTAAATATTGATTTCTCCGAGTACTAGGCGAAAACTTGTGAAAAATAACCTAAAAACCTATTTATACTAATTAAAATTCAAGTCCTAAACAAAATAGGAAAACTGGTCGGCACGCCGTATGAAAGGTCTTTATAGGCCATATTGCATTCTATGGACCGTAATCAGGGTCTCATACTCAGCTGCTGGAACTTTGGACTTCAACTCTGCGACACTTTTGTATGACTCGTAAAGTGGTTTACGACCCATAAAGGGGGTTTCGTCTGATGAAATTCCTGAAAGTCTAAGTCTCTGATCCTCAGGGCATAAACTATCTTCTACGATTCGTAAATCTCTCTATGGCTCATCTGCATCTTCATAGAATACACTTCAAAAAATATCCCCTCACTAGAATTCTTCACGAAACCACCTTATGGCCCGTAAAAGGTCGCATATAACAGCAAAAAATACATTAGCTTCTGCAACTTTCCCCAAAATCAAGGACAACCAGTAATCCTGCAAACATAAACACAAAAACAGATAAAACCCACTAATATCGCATTAAAAACACACAAAATTCCAAGTTTTAATTATCAAAAGTATTGTATTTTCGCACCACATCAAGGGTACTCCCTTAGGGCGTGACATGGAGGGTCCCAATATCATTTTGAGCCAAAAGTTAAAAAATGAGTTCAACTAAAAGCTACAAAAAATGTGTTTCTATGAAAACCCAGCTAAATGCACAGTCAACTCTGGAATGTCAAAAACAGTCTAAAATGACCCTTTGTCGAGAGCATCCTGTTGCATTTTGATCCCCTCAGTTCTTTTAACTAAATTTTGGTGGAAAAAAGTTAGACCATCATTTTTTTAGGATACTCCATTGGGAATTTTGACTGCACTATTGGATCTGGAATGCTGAAATACATGTGGTTATTTATTTCTATAAAACGAACACCGAATACCCCGAGAATGCCTCCAGAAATTTTTTAAGTTAGTACAGCACCAGAAGAATAACCCTCCGTGTTGGCAGAGGGTTAGGCTCATTTGCGGAAGGGACATATGCTAGAGCTCCATATTCGTGGAGCCTCAAGCATGTCCACGAAAGCCTGGCTATGCCAAGACACTTCGTTGATGGAAGCCATTAGGAAGGCCTATATATAGGCCTTCCCCTTCGCAAATTAGCCTCAATTTCAAATTTCTCCAAGTCATGAATTGAGTTTTACATGTCCATATTTTATGATTAAAAGGTCCACCTAACTCG
>DF362134.1:13652-24780 GCA_000787875.1 Solanum virginianum
CTCCGGGAATAACTCTACTGCTATAGCCTCTTTCAAAGCATATTTGAGCTCTTGCTTTCACATGAAGGACCTTGGCGTTCTAAAATATTTCTTGGGAGTCAAAGTGGCTCGGAATGCTGATGATATTTTTCTCAGCCAACGCAAATATGCGCTGGACATTATTGCTGATACAGGTCTTCTTAGTGCCAAATCGGCCCTTCCGCCTAATCACTCTCTCGCATTGGCTGATGGGGATCCTCTTTCAGATCCAGAATCTTATCGGCGTTTGGCTGGGCGCCTTATCTATTTGGCTTTCACTAGGCCCGATTTGGCTTATGCAGTTCACACACTTGCTCAATTCATGCATGCTCCACGCACCGCTCATTGGGCCGCCGCTCTCGGAGTTGTTCGTTATCTCAAAGGTTCTTCGGTCCAAGGTATTCTGCTTCGCTCTCAGTGTGACTTGTCCCTCTCGGCCTGGTGTGACTCCGATTGGGCTAGTTGTCCGTTGGCACGGCCATCTCTTACTGGCTGGATCGTTTTCTTGGTGGCTCCCCTATCTTTTGGAAAACCAAGAAGCAACACACGGTTTCTCGCTCTTCGGCTGTGAACCCGGTCTTTCATGAACGTACCAAGCACATTGAAGTGGATTGTCACTGTGTTTGAGATGCGGTCCGCGATCGGACTATCTGCACATCTCACGTCCCTACCACCGAGCAGCTTCCAGATATCTTCACCAAGGCTTTGGGAACTCGCCAATTTCGTTATCTTCTTGGCAAGTTGGGCATTTGTGATCCGCATGCTCCAACTTGAGGGGGGGGGGGGGTTAAGCCCATAAGCCCACAACCCATCTCAATTTTGTATATATGCACCTCTTATTTCTGTAATAGACAAGACATTCTAACCCTATTTTGTGGGTTTTAGCAAAGTCTAGTAATAAATTGGAGTAAGTTGCAAGAATTAGAACAAATGTTGTGATATGAGTATATTTCAACTTTAATAATTACTAAAACGTTTATTTGTAAAAGAAGCGAAGCCAGAAAGTAAAAGTAGGCAGCTCTTCTTCTAAGAATGAGAGAGAAACATATTCATGCTGAATTACCCCCAACTTGAACAAAAAGGAAGAGTCTCTAAAACAAGAATATGTAATTTGACGAATTTGCTAAATTTGTTTTAAAAGGAAAATGAGAATAGAAGAGTGTGGGTCACTATGACACTGTTATAGTTGAAGATAATCTCAATTATCTTTGTTTTAATCAATAGTTTAGCTTATATGCAGATTAGAAAAAAATTAAAAGGAAACTCTATTCAGAGACGCTTTTCCAAATGGAAGAAAATTGTGGAACTGTTGTTCTCCTTTTTCCAGATTCAAAAAAGGAAACTGTATCTTCTAGCTTTAATGAAAGTGGGGTAGGAAAAGAAAAATTAAAGACATAAGTTCAAAACTTGAATTTGAAATGGTGTAAGTTTTATATGTGTAAGTTTTATATGTGTTAAGTTCATATTTATACATTTTCATCAACACTTTTCGACAGTTGCAGATGTTGAGTTAATTCATTGAAGCTTGGGATGAATATAAAAGAAACCACTTATGGCAATCATTTTCACACGAATTATGAATAAATTAATAAATGTTTATGCAGAAAAATTCTACTGCCATTGGTATATTCACATACACATTGGTGATGTAACTTTTTATACAACAAAAATACCAGCATTCTGAAGCTGAGTTTGCTACAGATTTTGAATTAGCAATGTGTAGATCTGTAAACATATTTGTGTTGCTGATTTTGACATTGTATATGGCACGATCTTGCTTTGTCTCTCAGCTCTTGGAATGCTCTCATTGTCTCCACGTCAAATCCACCCGCAAACTTCACCAACATAAAGCACAAATTTAATTATTACTCGTACAAAAAAGCATCTTCTTCCTTTTTTCAATTTTATTTACCTGATGTACTCGAAAGGCCAACCTAACGCCTTGAATTATAAGCTCTTCTTCTTCAGGACCACCACCAACCATTTCTAACTCTGCGGATACCCTCTTCATGTACTTCATGGCTAATTTTACTGATGCCAGCTTGATCTGCAATAATGCAAAAATAAACAACACAACTACCTCACATTATCACCAGCTCCTTCTTTCTGTTATTTCTCAATCAAACAAGCAGCATGGTACAAAATTTGAGACCACACGGTATGCAAAAACCCCGATACAATGATTTGTCCCACATAACAGTGAAAAAGAAAAAAGGACACCAGTAATTTTGCAGGCAAGCAGAATGTCTGCACTTTGCCTGTGTTATATCTTGCAGGAAAAAGACCCAACAGACTAGATAGTGATGCCCATATCATTGTGCATAAACCTCAATTGATATGCCCAATAATTGACCTAAAATAAATAAATTTTTCATTGGCTTCCGCCGCGGGTCCCCAACTCAGTTGAGCGGTTTACCCGCCATACAAAGGGGTTAATGTAGTTCAATTATAATGTGAACCATTTTTAAATCTTGCCAGATCTTGAAAGTAAAAGTAAAGAAACAAGTTTTTGCCAATTAGGAAGCTTCTCCCTGCTGGAGGCTCTTTGTTCACTGTTGACTACTAAGACTCCAACACTAAAGAAGTTTTAAAAAATGCACATCTATCTTAGTGAGACATTATAAAAATCATAAAAGGTCAACATTAAGAATCTGATTCCTTTTTTCTACTTACTACCACCAAACACTGGCATAAAAAGGGATGCAGACAAGCAAATAGAGACTTGGCATGTGCTCATGCAGGCATGGGCATATTAATAATGCAGAACTTCCCCATAAATTCTGTCATCTAGTAACACTCCAAATATAATAATACAGGGTTGATTTTATCTCATGCTATTCTATCCATTATCCAACGGAAACCTCCATGGTAAAGACCAGTAAGACCAAGAACCATCTTCAATTACATTAGTTTTCCTCTACTCGTAATGTAAGTTGTACGAACTATTCACTTTCAATGCCGGATTCTCCAACACTACACAACTTTTGGAGAATAATTGGTTTTCAGAAGGAATTACCAAATTACACCACGAGAAATAAAAATCACACATTGTGGTTACCCAGCTTTGCAGAACGGAGGAAGGTAGAACAACTCTCGACTAAACTAGCTTCAGTGCTCTATGCATCATTTCCTAGAGCGTTTTGGGAACTGCCCTAGTTTTTCTTTTTAGTAGTCATCAAAAAAGGGCATGAAAAGGGGTGCTACCAGAAAAGACAGCATGAATTGAAGACATTTCTATGTGAAACTTTATATCAGGAGGACATTTATATGTGGAACATCAATAGAAAAAATACATCAAACAGCTAGTATAGTAGAATCATAGAGGAGACAATAGAATTACTATTAATTACCTGAGCAACAAAACCAGTATCCAGCATCCATGCAATTGGAATTTGGAAGACTTTGTATCTCTTTGTAGCTGATTCTCTCATTCTTGACAGATTGTAAATTCCATGCTCTAATCTGTGTAATTGAGAAATGACCATTATAAAACATATTTCCTTTACAAATGCAGGTTCTCATTAATTAAGCTAGAACTTAAATAGTAATAATGATAACGGAGCAAACTCATACTTCTCAAATAAGGCCTGCATTTTCTTAAGAGCTGTGCCACAGGGTTGTCTAGGATTATCACGAAACGACAACGCCTCAGATTCAAGTTTCTTCAGATCACAATATCCAAATGCAGCTTCTCTCAACGCATCAGCCTTTTGTTCAGGCCATTCAAAGTGTTTCAGAACAGCCCTTTCATCAACCTGAAAAAACTTCAAGTCATCAGACTGATTGATCAAACAAATACAATTTCACATGTTAGATAACGAAACAAACCAGGTAAGAGAGCTCGTCATCAAGCCATTTAACAAAAGGCACAACATCCTCAATGTCTGTGAATGCAGCATGTTCTACTTCTTTGATCAAAAACCTAATAAAATCTCCTTGTGTCTCAACATCTGTTTTAATCTGCAAATAAGGAAGCAAAAATCAGAAATTAAATAAAACAACTAACACTGAATGAAACTTTGTAGTTCAATTAGGCAAACCTCATAAAAATGCCATTCTGTTTTCTCATTTCCAAAATTTAAGAAATAAATTTTTTTTTACAAATACTAATGTCAGACAGATCTGAAACGAAATTTCATCTAAACGCATGAAATCTATAAAGATTGTGATAGCGATTGGCCAATCAATTCATCATCAAATGACTAAATTACCCAGAGTGAGCTGATGAAATTACACCTTTCCTGATTCATAATTGTGCTTTACCGCTTACCTATATCAATTCGAAATCAAGAGACTGTCTTATCTTGTGGAATACTTTGGCAAAATTCCAAGAAAAGTGCAATAAGGGTACCAAAAATAGACATCACAGAACTAGTCATTTTCACAGATAGTGAGGCATTAGGTAAATGGTAAAACAGTAATTTAACAAAATTACCGCTAGTAAATGTGCAGAACGGTTCTCAATTTCTCCGATCATGTCCTTAGCCGACGCTGGAGCATCGGCAGCGGAAGCAACTCCGGCACCGGAATCTCTCCGGCAGTCTCTCCGCATTAGAGAGTGATAGAACTCCCCTACTTCAGGTATACGGCAGCGGAAGCAACTCCGGCACCGGAATCTCTCCGGCAGTCTCTCCGCATTAGAGAGTGATAGAACTCCACTACTTCAGGTATCCGCCTAACTTTGGCCGGTGAATGTTTTAAACCTTTCGGAGGTGGCGGTGGAGGTGGCGGTGGGACTGTTTTGGACGCCGCTGGAGGTGGTGGTGGAGGAGGAGGTGGCGGCGGTGGAGCAGTAACTGTTGCCCTTTTGAGCACCGGTGCTGGTGGCGGAGGTGGTGGAGGTGGAGGCGGAATGTTAGAAATTTCAGCTAATGCACGTTCAGCTGAATCTGATAATGAACTATACGAAGGAGAAGATGAAGAAGAAGATAAAGACGAGGAGGATGACGATGATGGCAGTAGTGCCGTCGATGGCCGCGGTGGCGGTTTAGGAACTCGAGGAGCTCGTGATCTTAAACTCATAATCCCAACTGATATATCAGCAAGCTCATCTGAATTAGACCGAGAATGTCTGGGCCTTTCACACATTTCCAATGCACTAACAGTTTCCTCTTTCACCTCACACTCTGGTTTTGAAGATACAGTAATGCTAGGTTGAGTCACGCATTTTCTCAAATACTTGTTGAGGTTCGATTTGTTTTGAGCACCGTTTGTATGAGCTGGTAACTCTTCATTAGCTTTCTTCAACTCAGAAATCTCAGCTTCCATAGCTTTAATCCTTTCATCAAACCTCCCATTTTGCTTCGATAGCTCAATGTGCAACATCTCTACTTCTTCTCTAAGCCTCTCGTTTTCCACTTCCAAGCATTCAATCATCCTACCTTTTCGTTCGATTTCCGCATCTTTCAGACTGATCTCACTCTCCAACAATGGAAGTATAGCAACTGACTCTTTAAGCAGTTTCTTCTCAAGGAGCTCTGTTTTCAAACGTGACTCTCTTTCACGCAACTCTTCGACTATACGTAGTAGCTCTGCAACATCCGGTGGACGAGGCTGAACCTGAGCAGAGGAACGAGGAAAATAAACACCAAAAGAGCGAGAAAACCCAGCACCTTTGGAAGTTTGCTGTTTGGGGCAGCTGGGTGAAGGAGTAGGAGGCTTAGGAGATGAATCTTGCTTCGATGGCTTTGGATTAGCAGGTGATTTCTGTAAACCCATAGCCACTTTTACTTTGCCTGCCACCATTCTTGCATCTAGCACAAAGCTTTTTGAAACTCTCTGTTATACCCTCTCAAGAATGCTATCTAGTTTCCTTCAAATCTACACAAGATAATAGGAATAGGCCAAAATGAAGTCCCTATCTATGTGACCGGAAGAAAAGGGTAAAGGGGGTAGGGGTAGACTGAAGATACTGTAACTCTCTGTGTGTTTTTGTATAGAGGAGTATTTGTTTGTTGAAACTTTGAAATGTGTAAATGTGCAGCGATATCGATGAACGGTCTTCTTTTCTTGGATCCGCTTTAATTTATTTTTCTCCTTTTTTTTTTCTAGACAAAAACAATAAATAAGACAAGCATTTTTGCTAAACTTGAAATATTTTGACTCCTCCACGCGCCCAATTGGATATTACTACTATTTCACCTTGACCCTAACCAAGGTAAAGAGACATGATTCTTCCAACGGTCATACTCCTTTGATTAATATTTTAAACATTTATAATATTTAAAGTTTTAAAATATCCTTCTTTTCTATTTATTTTTTAAAAGTTAATTTGATTAATTTTTAAAATTAAATTAGATAAAATTAATTTGATATTTTAAAATAAAAATTTGAATATTCAAACGTTACAAGAAAAATATTACTGATTGTAACTTTTTCATTTTAATATGATGAAAAAATACATAAAATTAGTCAAAGTGTACATAGTTTGATCCTAAAATTAGAAACTATGACAACTAAAATGAGACGAAAAAAATATTATTGTAATCTAATTTAATTTTTCAAATTAGTCAAACTAACTTTGAAAAAATTTATAACGGCTAATAAAAAGGAACGAAATGAGTAACTCCCCGAGAGATAATTAAATTAAATTAAATTTTCTTTGACTAAAATTTGCATATTAGTAAAACGACATATGACCATGAGGAAAAGAGTAGAGCTCAATAAATGGGTTTCTTAATAGAGCTCCAACTAATCATAGCATTTATTGAAGCAAGACATTTAATTATAGGGTCGTAAAACCTTTAAAATTCTCTTCTCAAAATGGTCACCTAACATAGTTCAATATTCAAAATAAAATTTCAAATGTAGCTAAAAAATTTAATATTTATTACAAAAAAATTTCCTATAAAGGATGTTTGATTTCTACAATGTTGATAAACATGGCTAAAATGAAAATCATCAAATTTCTTACTTCATATTTATCTGTATATCCCTTTGGAATGTGAGGAAGATGACTCACAATTACTGAGTATAGAAATTCAAGCATCACTAGAAGAACTAAACATACATATAGAAAAACTTCAATATGTTTGCTTATTTCTCATTTTAGTTATAATATTAAAGATTATGGACTGAAAAAACATGTACATCATATCATAATAGCCATTTTATCAAAAATTTGCTATTTCAACATACATGGTAACTCATCAAGAAAATACTTTTTATCTTGTGTACGTAGTCATCAAATATTTGATATGTAAGACACCTTTACTTTTACATTTTTATTTTTTTTCCGTAAGCTACTAAGTGTTTATTTTTATTTATTTAAGATATGTTAAACGTAAAATTGTGTATGAGGAAGTGTTGATGAAAATTTGAACAGAGGAGTGATAATATAAAGATGATGGTAATAAAATTCTTGATTTGTACCAAAACACTTCTAAATGCATTTTGAAAATTTAAATTAAGGTGAAGGTACTTTTGAAATCATACGTAGGTAATAGAAATTCAAAACTTTGTGATAGTAAAAAAATAGTACTTAAATTAGATCGACTACGTGCAATATCTTTACGGAATCTAACAAATCTTTTGAACTGTTTGATTTGTGCAATAAATGTGAAAAGGTTTACTATAAAATTTCATCGAAACAAAAGAAAATAAAAGAGATCGATTATAATTTTACTCGATGATAATAGTATATTATATAATTCAAAATTTCATATTTTGACATGTATTGTATATATTGGTGAGGAGTGATTTTATATGATTGAAAAATCAAAGAATATTAGTATTTTTATTGATGAAGAAATTCTATTATACACCTATAAGAGCAAATTAGATGTTGCGACTCTAGAAGCAAAACCACTCTATGCAGCAACCCTTAAATCACAACATACGATTTAAAAATTTGTCAAAAATCATACTAAAAATTCATTGAATTTATTCATGTTGAACCTACTCTAAGATTTACTACGGAGAAAAGGGAGCAGATTGCTAGGGAAGAAGGTTTATATCAAGCATTGATTATCAAATTTACATATGAAAAAGTTTTTCAAAAAAATCAGTGTAATCCGAGTTACGAAAGCTTTTACCAAAATAATTTGATTTCAAAGGAAACTTGATTATTGGACAGCTTGATTTTCGTCACCTGTTGATCTATATATGAGGATTTTATACATGTTTTGTCTCAAGTTCTTATGGCTATTTTAAATTTGGCGGAGAAAAGTATTTATTTAAAATTTTTCAATGGACGCCATCATTCAATCTCAAGAAGGGAACACCCAAAGCCTGAGTATGAGTTTCATTGTCAATAGCTCTCTTTGCGTGGAGGTCTTTATTATCAATTATGATAGCTTCATGGAAGCCTATTGCAGTGAATAAAGCAACCTAAAATCGCAAAATGTCAAGTACGGTTAGGTTTAAGTTAATCCTAGATCTACTGGACAAACATCCCAATCGGGTAAAATTATAATTTTTGGAGAAAAAATCGGGTAAAGTTATTAAACATTACCAAAGAATTATCTATGACAGCTTCCGCTGTACCATACTCATTGTAAACATCATGGACACGAAGGAAATAAATATTGTTCGTTAATAGGTAAGACATTGTCTCAAGATGATTGTTTAGCCGATGAAGCTGGGCGAGATTTTGCACTTATGCAATCTGGTTCTGAGGCTAAGAGTATGGAACAATTAAAGGGAGATGGCGTGACTTTTTAACTTTCTGATAGCTATGAAAACAGATATGAAAAAAAACAGTTGCCAATCAAAATATGGGATAACACTTGGTTGAGAATCATAATTCTTTGGCTAATGTGGCAAATAAAACTAATAGTTGATAGAATCTCAAAGATGCATAGTACAAGTCCTAATGAGTTTAAGACTGATACTTAGTAGATTCAACTTTTACAGTCGATGAAGAATAATTTTTCGCTCAGCCCATTGATAAGGGTGTGGTTCCTAAAAATCGAGGTGATATGGGAACCAGTTCATCATTCATATATATTTGTTGATGTGTTTCTCAAACTAATAAGTAATAATTTAGCTATGAAACTAAAAAAATTCAAATATGTTTTTAGCACGTATTTCAAATTTAATCAAACACATCATTTTTAAGATATAAGCTTTTCTTAAAAAAAATAGTTAGAAAAAAAATTGTTGGTCAAATAAACTATTACACTGCTTAGGTAAATGTATTAATGCGGTGGATTTCAAAATTTTAGCATCACGCGCTGAGTGAGAGTAGGATATGTTAATTTATCTATTTTCTATGGTGTTTTTATTTTTGGGAAAAAAGTAACTAATGGAAAAATGAAGGAAATGGAAATGTTGGTTCTAACGGTCAGCTTATGAGTACGTGAGAATTCAAAATTTTAATCTCGCGATATTTCGCGTGATGTTATTTAAGGAGGGTGGTTGGTTTGAATTTTAGGTAGGGCTCACAAACACATCTCTTTATTGTTTCTACTATTTTGCTTAGGATGTCTTTGACTCTATTTGGAACTCCATATTCATTCCTCACTTACTTCATTTTTATTTATTATTTTTATTATAAAAATATAAATATTTGTTATTTATCACTTTTATTATAAAGCTAGTGACTCATCACATATGAGAGATGTGATCCTTTTTTAAAAAAAAAAACGTAATTTCGGTGTTGTAGGAAGACGATCAAGTGAAAAAAGAATATATCAAAGAAGATTAAATAAATAAAAAATATTTTACTGAAGTTCTTTTTTAAGCACAGTTTAATGAGATATATACAAAATATGATAGTCCATGTGGCAATAAAAGAGTCAAAATTACCCTCGAATTATTCGAAATAATTCAAATATACCCTTCGACTATTTTTGAGATCGAAACTACCCTTGTCGTCTATGTTTTGGACGACAAATGTCCTTACATCGTTGCCAACATGGAAAAAAAGAAAATATATATATATATATATATATATATATATATATATATATATATATATATATATATATATATATATATATATATATATATATATATATATATATATATATATATATATATATATATATATATATATATATATATATATATATATATATATATATATATATATATATATATATATATATATATATATATATATATATATATATATATATATATATATATATATATATATATATATATATATATATATATATATATATATATATATATATATATATATATATATATATATATATATATATATATATATATATATATATATATATATATATATATATATTTTCTTTTTTTATATGTTGGCAAAGATGTAAGGACATTTGTCGTCCAAAACATAGACGACAAGGGTAGTTTTGATCTCAAAAATAGTCGAAGGGTATATTTGAGCTATTTCGAATATCCCTTGTTTGGACGGCTGTTACCTATTGTATTGTATTGTATTGTATTGTCATTTTAAGTATAATGTGTTTTGATTGTTACTTAAATTACATTGTATCGTATTGTTTAATTCCATCGTTGGGTAACAACGAAAAGACCCATTTTATGTAATGACAAATTTGGTGTGGTTGCATCGTTACTTTAATATCTTTTTTTTTACTTTATTTATTTATTTAGTAATTCTACTTTATCATTTACCCTATCTTTTCATGGAATCCACTACATACCTTTCAAATTCTTATAGGTTTATCATTCAAATTATAGATGTATGACATTATATAACGATGAAGAACAATACAATCTATCTAAACGTTATCGTCATTGAAACAATAGAATACGATATGATACAATACAATATAGTACAAAACAATACAATACATTATGAAACAATTTATAACAACCAACCAAACAAAGCGGTAAAGAATAAGAAAGTTATCTCTTGCGTTTCTCTTTTCTTACTTCATATTGTTACTCTTTTAAGTTAAATTAAGACATAGTTGAACAATGAACCAATGGCTACATTTAAGGGAGTTATGTACCAAAGTGAACGAAGGGAGTTATGTACGTACTCGATCACAACAGTTCAGCATTTTGTCACTACATTTAAGGGGACAATTAAGACAAATAAAATTGACATTAATCACAAGTGGAACAATGAGCCACTGACTTACCTTTCAATTAGAGCATTTAGCAACTTGAGTGCTTTATTATGTTTCTTTTCTTTTTTTCCTTTTTTGCAAAATCCAGA
>DF362133.1:0-10246 GCA_000787875.1 Solanum virginianum
CCAAATTTCCGTAATTATTTTAATACATAAAATATGAGTTCTAACATCATATATTATTTTAAATTAACATAAAATATGTTATATGTCTCAATAATTAACAACTTAATTTTTTAAAAATATATAAAAAATTAATTAATGTCATGTAAATCGAGACAAAAAAAATTTATATTGACCCAGTGCTCCCACGAGCTTCTGTAACTAGTGATTAAATAAAATTAATTAATGTCATGTAAATCGAGACAAAAAAAATTTATATTGAACCAGTGCTACCACGAGCTTCTGTAACTAGTGATTAAATAAAATATTATTTTCGTCTTTAATCTCTATCTGAACAACATTCAACTCAAAAGTAACTTCGAACTTTTTTATTCTCTCCAAGGATTTAGACTCATGAAGTTCATTAACTACTTATCTTATTTCTTCTTTAAGGATTTCCATTCTTTTCTATAAATATAAAAATTATAAGGACAAAAATATAAGTAGAATACAAAATTAACCAATTTAGAAGAGTACTTGAATAAATTTATAAATATTTTTCCATTAATACATTATTTTGTCCAACAACCAAAATAAAACAAAAACAAGTTCTTCAGGACTCAAAAAAGGTATCATTATTTTTCCCAACTGTAAACCCACAAGAGAGGACTGTAGTATCACTTCTTCCTGACAAAAAGGAGGGAAAAAAAATAGAGTTAATGGAGATTGCTGTACAATAACCATTATTCTGTTTCTTCTAGGTCACATGTCACATCTTAATTTGATTTGAATTTTATATATAGTTCATCATATATATCATTTTATTTTTAACGTTATAAAAATGTGTCAAAAGTTTATTATTTTTTTGTTGACTCCATCCAATTTGCTAAAATAACATGTATACTAACCTTATTTTTTTCTAGTTAAACTGTATAATTTTCGATGAATTTAGTAACTTTTTCTTAGACCGTGTATTTATATTATTATATATGTATACTAACTTGTGAAGCCTCTAATAAAACTAGCTGATGACTCAATATTAAGGTAGGGGCCATGAATTGAAAACACTTTCCATATTAGAGTTCGGGTTCAAGAGATGTCAAAATTTTATAAAGTAAAAATCACGTAAAATTCAAGAGGTGTTAATATGTAATATTTATACATAAAAAGAATACTTCCACTTAGCTAAACTGTGTAATTCGAACCCTCTATCCTTTTTTAAAAGGAAACATGCTTTGAATTGTTTTTCTCTTCTTTAGAATTTTCTAATTCCTTATCTTGACACCGCTTCTCATTTCAAGTAACCAATATTTTCATCATATAATGGCTTGTGTTGAGGATGAGGTGAAACCAGAATAAGAAGTTGTATTACTAAGTAATAATACATAGTCTAATTTTAATTTTTCGCCTAATATTACTATAAATTTATAGAATTTGATGTAAATAATAAGTGCAAATAAATATTTACAAAGTATGATTAGTTTGGGCATCTTTGAGTGTGAAATAGTTGGTGGGCAGTACAATGATTATAGAACAAAAGGTTATAATTTCATTATAGAATTTGAAATAATGGAAGTCAGAGTAAATATATATAAAATTCACAAGTTGAAGTATGGATATTATAGCATTCACAAGTTGTTGTTTTTATGTGGTTGGTAAGGACAATACACCAGCAGCAGCATCTTTTTCACTTTTTACTATCAACTTATATGTGAAAGCCAAACCAAAAAGACAAGTACTACTCCTCCACTTTCACTAAAGTAGCTTGGAAGTTCATTCTTTTCATGAATTAGTGATCCATCACTCTCATTTTGTTTTTAATTTTTTTTATCTTCAAATTACTGAAATTGCATTGCTTGCTAGTGGAGTGAAAATTGAAGTTTGGACGGGTTAACTCAATTCATCTCAATCTAATTCATTTCTAATTCATTTAAAATTGTGTTGATATATAATTCGAATTGACTCGAGAGAGATCTTGCCAAAATATTTTTCAGACATTTTTTTTATAATTTGATATATTTTATACAACCATAATAAATAAAAATGTAATTTAATTTTGTACTAAAATATTGAAAACGAACATATAAAATAAGTAAAATTTAGTAAAAGTTTGATCAAGTTGGATCTTGACTTGCTTTCTAACCCATTACTCAACCTGTTTTGATTCAAGCAAATTCGGGCTGGGTTGTTGGTTGTTTTGACCTATTATAACCCGCTCAAATTTGACTCGTCCCACGCAATTACCACCCCTACTTGCTAGACAGTAGACAGTACTGTTCCAATTCTATATAAGTCCTACTTGGGGGTAAAGTGTTCTCTAACAAAGTCAAGGTATTTAATAGACATTCAAACACATCTAAGCATTTATTGAACTGAAAGAAAAGGGAAAAACAAATGAAAGATGATATTTTGCAAATTTAAGTTTCAAAAGAAGGATATCACCAATTTCTCTGCTGTATCCGTTTGCAACAAATAATTTCTTTGGCATGTGGTTGTAACAAAAGTAGCATGGTGCAACATAACATGCTATCTTAAAACTTTAGGTCCTAATCCTATCTAGTTTTGAGTTCTTGTAACATGTTTTCCCACGTACGTGTTTGTTTTAATTTTTTTTATTTTTGTTGAACATTTTTGCAAAATATCATCATAGTAATCGATTTGAGGATGTTTTCAAAATATAAATGTCTCTACACTTATAATAATTCAAATTTTAATTGACGATATAGTAAATTTTTTTTTATTTTAATCGAAGATCTCAAGATTCCGTCTCTTCATCAAATGTTAAGGAATATTGTCACTTTAATGACTCTTATATTAAGCAGATAATAAATGTTGGATATGAGTCAGAGTTCCAATTCCATTAGACTATTGATCATGAGTGATAATAAAGGAAAATAAATTTAAAATAACAGAAGTAGCATTTTGATCCCAGAAATTTTACTTTTGATTCTAATGATATATAACTTAATGCATTTAATTTTTAATTAATTAAAAAAATTATCATACAGAGAAACTACTCATTTTAGTTGACTATTTATAAAATTATACTCTCTTTGTCTTAAATTAATTCAATTTTTGAGATTTTTTACAACGTTTAAAATATTTGAATTATTCAAAGTTCAAGATGAATGTTTGAACCTTTTTCCGCATATGTCCTTTCATTTATTAAAACTTTATATTTTCTAAGAAATAAATTAGACTATATATTTATAACTTCACAAAGAGCAATAACTGAAAGTATTATTTAAATTTTATCTTAAATATTTTTCTTAACATGTATTCATTATTTCACAAATTCAATTGAAATGAAAAAAAGGAAGCACTGCTCTCATCAATTATGAAACATTAACACAAACTCAATGAGTATAACTCACAAATATTTATTTAAGTAAAAATAAATGTATACGTAGTACAATTAATAAATTTATTGAATATGGACAAACAAAGGGATCAAGAAATGCATAACCTAATTAATTGAAGATTTAATGAGCTTAGTGGATATAATGGGAAATTAAAAAAAATTACCCAATAACAATTAAATGAAAAAGTATTACTCCTAATTATTAAAGAAAATCTCTGTCGTTGCGTGACCAGAAATCTTTGAATTCAATTCCATGCTCCCTCTGTTTTATATTAAGTTAATTGTTAATTTTTTTATTCACTTTTTAAGGAATGTGTTGAATTTTTTTTCCAATTTTATCCTTCATTAATTAAGTGTCTAAGGTTAAGTTTTGTATGAGAAATAAATGATGCATTAAATGAGTGTGTAGAGTTTAAAAAAGGTAAAAATAAAAAAACATAATTAAATTTTTTCTTTGTTTTTTTTTCTTAATATGTGTGAAATGATCCAACAATTTACTTAATATGAAGTGTTTTTTTAAATGAGTCTTTTTCTATGTTTTACTCATCATTCTTCCTTTTTCCATTTTTAATTTTTTAATTTTCTCAGAAAGTAGGCATCGGAAAAGAGGTTACAATACAGACATGATATCGTCCAAACATGAAAATGACTATCCCCTAAAGTTTATTAACAAAAAAGATTTTTTTTTCATGTGATTCCTTTCACAGATCATAATTAATTTACCACCCTACTAATTATATTTTGTCCTTTTCTATTTTCTTGTCAAATTCCTCAAAGCAACTCAACCTCTATGCTTATATATTTCTGTGTTAATTGTTTTTTTCCTAACAGTTTTTTTTAATCTTTCTGTGAAGATTCCCTTTGTTTTGTTATATAACATTTTTTTTTAAAAAAAATTGGAGATATATGAAAAAGAAGAAATCTCCATTTTCCTCTTCATTGTTAAAATAATTTTTTTTAAAAATAGAATAAACAAATTGAAATGTGCTATATAACCAATATAGAGAAGAAAATAGAATAAAAGTTTTCTTTTAAAAAAAAATACTACCTCTATTTCAAAATAATTGAACTTGTTAGGAGATTTTTGAGTTTTCAAAATAATTAAATTGTTTATTTTTCAAGGGGTATGTTCGAGATTTTTTCTAATTTTGCCTTTATTTTTTTTTTAAATTTTGTATTAGAAATAAAGAGACGACATTAATGAATATTTAAAGTTTGAAAAGGATAAAAATAAAAAAATAATTAAATTTTATTTTTATTTTTTTTTCTTAGAATATGTAATATAACGAACAACTCAATTATTTAAAAAAAAAAAAGTAAATGACTAAGATCAGCATTTCTTGATTTGGAAAAAATTACTGCACAAAAGTTTCAAAATTGCATATGAATTAAATGCCTTGAGCAATAAATTATAAAATTCAAAATCCAACCTAACATGCTTCTCTTACATTTATTTATGAGTAGTACTAGTACTTCCATACTACTAGTCAGAAGACAGTAGTCCTCTATTATTTTGACTGTCTTATTGTTACTTTAAATTTAAAAAGAAAACATTAAAATGAATAACTCCCAAATCTTACTACCTCAAAACCATTTTGTTCATCACTCAAAAGGAAAATCAAAAACCTTTTTTTCATCCCTCAAAAGGTTTAAAAACAGTGTATACTCTTACTTTTTATTTTATATATATATGTATATATGACACTATTATCAGTCAAAAAAATATTTAAACAATTTGTCATATTGTAAATTTGTCTCTTTAAAGAAATTACTTTTTTAGTCTCAAGTTATGTGGCATTTTTCCAATTTGAAAAGTGAAAAAAGAAGAAAAAATTGATCACCATCTTTCATATCTTTTAAATATTTTTACTTATTAAAAAAAATTCACGATTGAAATTTAAACGTTAAACTCACAAAATTTGAACGTTACAATATAGATAAGGACAAAATTAGTACTTCATGTATTTCAATTTGTTTATCTTATTTTTCTCTTTAGTGATTAGTCCATTTTGAAAAGCATATAAATTTTTATATCAAGTCAAAAATTGGAAGAACAAATTAAATTTTTTAAAAAATTTGAATTTTTTTTATTCAAAATGATTGTTTTCCCAAGCTAGCTATTTACAGGTTACTGGTTACCCCAGTTACCAAGATTCAAATTAAGATTCTTGGAGTTTTCTTCATTCTGCTTATTATTATTATCTCTACACCAGTGGTCCATCAGTTACACATTGCAATATCTTCTTCACAAAAGCCAATTCTCCTTTCTTGAAATTTGTCACCAAAAACAACTTTTCCATCCATTTTCTTGCAAAACCAAACATGGGTTTTCTCTCTTTTATCTCTTCCATTTTCTTTTTCATTCTAATCCTAACATTCCAACAACAAAGAGTTTCTTCTGAAGCCATTAATGATGCTAAAACTTCATTGTCTTTGCTCATGACTATCAAAGCATCTTTGGACCCAAAAAGCCTCATTCTTTCATCATGGTCACCTGATTCTACTGACCCATGCAATGGTTCTTTTGAAGGTGTTGCTTGTAATGAGCTTGGTCAAGTTGTTAACATTTCTTTGCAAGGCAAAGATCTTACTGGGAAAATCCCACCTGAGATTGGTCAGCTTCAGAGCTTATCTGGATTGTACTTGCACTTCAACAAGCTACATGGGGTTGTACCTAAGGAAATTTCTAACTTAACTCAGCTCTCAGATTTGTATCTCAATGTGAATAATCTTTCTGGGGTTATTCCTCATGAGGTTGGCAACATGTCTAATCTTCAAGGTAGGTTCTTTTTGTTTTTTCTTGAAGAGAAAAGTTGTTATCCTTGCTGTTTGGGTAAGTGAGTACAAAGTCCCAGTCTTGATGCTTAGTTTTTACTTAATGTATGAATGTTTGAACCTTGCCAAATAGATCTATAGCTCTTTTAATGAAGTGGGTATCTGAATAAAGAGCTCAAGAAGTGATAATGCTGTTTACGGAGTAATTTCACAATGTCTATGTTTTTTCTTGAAAAAACTTTGATTTTTAGTACTATTAAAGAGGTATCCTTGATGTATCTTTGCTGAGGTGATTTTTGTTCCTATGTAAGCTTATAGCTGGGTGCTAAGAACATGAAACACTTTAAAAAGACTCTATCTTTGGTTTTTTATTAAGCTTTTCTGTGTCATTAGTACCTTTCCTCATTGCTTGAGCTTCAGTATGGATTAATGCTTGAAGAAAGTTGCAAATTTCTAGTCTCTTATTTAGTTGGTTTAGTCTTTTTTCTGCAATTTTTGGTTGAATGAAATCTCAAATGAAAGTAATTGAGCTCCATTTGTTTTCTGATTTTACACAGTATTGCAACTATGTTATAACCAGTTGGCTGGAAGCATACCTAATCAACTTGGGGCTTTGAAGAAGCTCAGTGTTCTTGCTTTGCAAGTCAACCAGTTAACTGGAGCAATTCCTGCAAGCTTGGGGGACTTGGAGATGTTAACTAGGCTTGACTTGAGCTTTAATTATCTTTTCGGATCAACTCCAGTAAAACTAGCTAATGCTCCAAAGCTAGAAGTTCTTGATATCAGAAATAACACTCTCTCTGGCAATGTCCCTCAAGGTAATTCTATTTGATTTTCTTGATAGTGATCCTATTTCACTGTTTCAGATGCTTATGAATCCCTATGTTTACTATTAGACATAACAGTAGAACTAACTCTCCTTTTTGGTTCGGGCGATGGATGAAATGAAGCCTTAAAGAGACTGAATGAGGGATTTCAGTATGCAAACAACCGAGATTTATGTGGAATTGAATTTTCTTCCTTGAAACTCTGCACTGTATCTAGTCTAAACCAAGACAGGCCGCAACCATTTGAACCTGGTTCGAATCGTCTCCCTACAAAAGATATCCCACAGTCTGCAAATGTTGTGCAAGCAAAACAAATGAGTCAGTCCAGAAAATCACAGACTGATGTGGTTGTTGGTGTTATTGCACTTTTTGCTGCAGTAGCAGTAATTGGACTTTTCACATTTTCGTGGTACCGTCGTCGGAAACAGAAAATTGGAGGCACTCTTGACACCTCTGATAGCCGACTCAGTACTGATGAGGTGAAGGAGATATCTAGAAGAAGCGCATCACCCCTCATCAGCCTGGAATATTCCAATGGCTGGGATCCTCTAGGCAAAGGCCGAGGTGGAAGTGCTTTCTCTCAGGAAGTATTTGAGAGCTTTATGTACAATTTGGATGAAGTTGAGTCTGCTACACAGTACTTTTCAGAGGCAAACTTGTTAGGCAAGAGTAATTTCACTGCCGTCTATAAAGGGACGTTGAGGGATGGGTCTCTTGTTGCTATTAAGTGCATTTCTAAGACTAGCTGCAAGTCTGATGAGACTGAATTTCTCAAGGGACTAAAACTCTTAACCTCATTGAAACACGAAAATCTTCTGAGGTTGAGAGGCTTTTGCTGTTCCAAAGGTAGGGGAGAATGCTTCCTGATCTATGATTTCGTCCCCAATGGAAATTTGTTGCAGTACCTTGACGTGAAGGATGGAAAAGGAAAGGTCCTTGATTGGTCTACTCGACTTTCTATAATCAAAGGCATTGCTAGAGGTGAGCCACTGCTTGATTATTGTCTCATGTTTGATGTTTTCACTGTAGTTCTTTGACAACCAAATTTATGTTCAACCAGATCTTAGCTTGGAAGGAAACTGCCTGTACATATCCATGGTTAATTTTTTTTTTCTGGTTCCTGTTATTTGAATAACAAAATCTGATATCTGTTGTTTAACAGGTATTCATTACTTGCATGGAAACAAGGGAAGCAAACCTGCTGTAGTCCATCGAAACATATCAGCTGAAAAAGTACTTGTTGACCAACACTACAACCCATTGCTCTCGGATTCTGGTCTGCACAAACTACTAGCCGATGACATTGTCTTCTCAACACTCAAGGGAAGTGCTGCAATGGGCTACCTAGCTCCTGAGTACACAACCACTGGCAGGTTCACCGAAAAGAGTGATCTCTATGCATTTGGCATGATCATATTTCAGATTCTCTCTGGAAGATGTAGAATCACCCCTTCTAACTATCAAGGGGCAGAGTTGTGCAGATTTGAAGACTTCGTTGATCCAAATCTTTGGGCCAACTTTGTTGAAGCGGAGGCAGTTCAGTTGGCAAAGGTTGCTCTACTTTGCACACACGAGTCACCAAATCAGAGGCCAGACATTGAAATTGTCATGCAAAAACTGAATGATTTAACCTCCAGCACGAGTCGTGAAAGCTAGTACAACACCCAAATTCTCAAATGACCATTAGGAGCCTGGTACTAACTTCTTACTGATGCCAGGAGTTGGCACCCTTTTCCCATCCTTTCAACCCTGCATGACTTGTGCTTGAGGACGACACATGTGAATTTTGAGGCCTGTTCCGCATAGTTTAGTACTTGCACCTCAACCTAGGCAGCCTCGAGTGATCAGTTCTCTTGTATTATGCAACTTAACCATAATTCTAAGCAAGTTTTCTCAACTTGCAAACTAGTGTACCAGAAGTGCAATTTCTATTTAGTATCATCATATATGACCTCTTGCTATATGGAGTACTCTTTTCATAGGGTAAGTCATGTGGTATTAACCAGAGATAACTATTCAGCTTTTCTTGTCTTAAAAAGTGGGATCACAAAATTATATGAAATGTACAACAAAAAAGCAGTAATGTACCCCATCTGCAATCTCAAAAAGGAATAAAAGAAAACAGAGAGAATATCAAGAAATGGAGTATCCTAGGTTATAAATTTTGGACATATGTCAAATTGAGCACTCCAAATTGATAAACTTGAATGGTCCAAACTTACTCTCCAGAATTTGATGTAATAAAAGTCAAGATGGCAAAAGAACTTCTTACTCCAGCTAAGATCCAAATTCTTCTAATCCCAACATGTGATCTTTCTGACGTTTGATTCCACCACCATAAATTTCCAAACAAGTAAATAAATATAAAGTTTTGGCTGGAACCAATAAGGACATAATGCCCCTCCCTTCCCTGGAAAAGCATTGCAGGAAAACTTGTATCTTTTCTGCGTCTACACTTACTATTTTATTTTAGACTTATCTAGTATCTTCTGCTTTTGAGGGCTGATATTTTTGAGTTGAGGATCTTTCGCAAATAACCTCTCTATCTCTATGAGATAGTGGTAAAGTTTGTGTATATTTTATCCTCCCCAGATCCCACTTGTATGATTCCACTGGGTATCTTCTTGTTGTTGTAGTATCCAAGATTGCCTGCTTACTTTAGGACAAGGGTGTAGTTCACAAACTTGATCATATGTGATTTTCATTCTTAATTTATACAAGTCTAGTCTAGATTTAACTTATATATAGAGACAGTGTAAAATTTATCCTAACCGGTGTATTTTTACCTCTTGTAATACAACATGTACCTGGTTTAAGACTTATTTTTCAGCTTACTAATTCCACTTATTATGGATGGTTACCCTTAATGTATAGCAGAAGTCAAACTCTTTCAGTTTTTTAAGAGGAAAGTAGGCTCTCGTGACTGTAGAAGCTACTCTCTGTTGCCAGTGAGTAATTTTTGTCCTTGGCAAAGTTGTCACCCTTCTCTTGGACCTCCTACTAATTACACTGTAAAGGGGTTTCTATTATTCTATAGTGTCTAGCACCTTAAATTAATTGATGCTAGTACTATTTTTTATTGCTGAAATTTCAATAGATTGTATCCTAATGTGCTAAAATAATTCTTGGGAGGAGGAACCTAAGGCGGCTAAGGGCCTAAGGAAAATGAGAGCTATATGTCACGACCTTAGAACTTCCGCTAAGAATGTCGTGCGGCGCTAGTAAGTTTGCACACTAACTTGCCCAATATCGCAAACACTAGCAAGCCTAATGCCAGGAATCGACTAAGGGAACGTTGGATTTTAGA
>DF362133.1:10272-21746 GCA_000787875.1 Solanum virginianum
CTAGAGAGTTCCAGGGCCATCCGGAGCCTTCTGGAGCATGCTAGGCATGTTCTTGTACGATTTTTAAGGCAAAATTATGGAGAAAATGTGGCGGGACGTGTCATATAGCTTATAGATATGACTTTCTCTGGTAGGCTAACTCTATTTTCCTACTCTAATTGATAGCATGGAGGGCGGGGTGGCTGCTACACATGTTTGCCCCACTGTCATTTGAAAAATCCACCTAACTGTTGAAGGTCTAATTCGAAGGGTAAAGTGTGCACGGATAGCCCATGTGAGAATCATTACATTAAGGGATAGCCGAGTTCATAAGTTTAGCCACTTCAAAATCAACTTTCAGACATACAGGTTTCAAATTTGCTTGCCAAAACTTGACCTGACCAAACCCAACTAGCCCAAAGCCAGGTCCAACACAAAGAAGCCGAAGCCTGGCCCCTGCAGAGCCGCAAGCCTGCAACTATTACAAGTGCCAATTTCCCAAGTTTCTCCACCACACCCGACTTAGAGCATGGGTAGAGCCACCTTAGGCGAAGGGTGGTCTGATGCACATGCTTTGCCCAAAAACTGTTGGGTGTATTGAGATTAAATGTTAGCTATTATGATTGTTAATTTAACTTTGCATGCTCTTAACATAACTGAGAAGAAAATTTGCACCCTCTTCACCATATTACTGGCTCCACCACTGCTTAGGAGGACTACTGGGGCAGGCATCTCTGTCCTATAAACTGGACCTAATCCACTCCCAGTGAAAATCTTCAACTTTGAATCAACCATTACTCAATCACTTGAATCTCACTCACTCTCCTAGTTCCTCTTTCTCTACTATGAACACATAGCTATTTTAAAGCTCTTATCTTGTATTGGCTACTCAAGCGCACAAACTACAATAATCTAGCTCAGTAATGCGCCAAACAAATTGAACAATAATTATGCCTCAATCCCAAAATTCTCACTTACCGTGTTACTCCATGTAAACTCATCTCAGCTCAATATTATACAAAATAAAACACTAGAACTTCCACATTTTACATTTTGTTTATTACGTTACAATCTTATTTTTAATGATGTCAACGCCTATCTCAGTAACTGGTGGAATTTAACATCCTTGGACCTTGAGGTAGTTGGGTGTGGGATGGGGGATTCAAGATGTGGGACTCTAGGAATTGTGGAAAAGGTAAGACTTAAGAGAGTGTTTAACTGCAAGTCTGTTTTGAACTTCTCTTATTAGATAAATCCGACTTAAATTTGCAATTGCAGGATTGTTTTCCCTGGTGCTTTGCTAATTACAGAGGAACAGCTTAAAATAACTTCCCTGTCCAGAGCTAAAAAATGCTAATGATTAGTTAAATTTGGCTTCCTCAATGGTGTAAACTCCTAGACCACAGAGGAGATATCTTACAGCTATACACAAACCATCTGTAATGTGGAATAGATCTCTTCAACTTGATCATGGGTTTTGTCTCCCACGGAGAACTCGTGGACAATTCCTTGGAGCTCGATCCTACTGCTGCCCACAATTTTCTTCAGGTCCCTTTCTTTCATTATTGTCCGAACCCTTCTAACATAGTCCCACTTACCAAATTGAGCATATATGTTAGACAAAAGCACGTAGGAACTTGAATTATGAGAATTTAGTCCAACTAATTGCTTATCCATTGGGTCTCCAATGTGGACGTTTTCTTGATTCCTACATGAACTTAGCAACGTTCGCCAAACTACATCATTGGGATAGATTGGCATTTCATCGACAAATTTTATGGCCTCCTCCACATGCCCTGCTCGACTAAGGATGTCAACCATGCATCCATAATGCTGGAGCTTAGGTTCCATACGATGTGCCCTTCTCATGATCTCAAAACAGATCATGCCTTCCTTTACCAGTCCAGAATGACCACAGGCATTCATAACCACAATAAATGTGATATCATCTATATTTAATGAAAGTCTTTCCATCTCCATGAACAATTGGAAAGCTAGGTCCCCAAAGCCATGAATAGCCAAACCACCAATCATAGCATTCCAGTGATCAACGTCTTTTTCTTGGATGTCATCGAACACACCCATTGCACTATCTACACTGCCACATTTTGCATACATGTCTATCAAAGCGACACCAAGTTTTCCAGCCACAAAAAACCCGTTCTCCTCTATGTAACAGTGCAGTGCAATCCCTTCCTCAATGTAACCTAACTCAGCAACTGCAGAAAGTGCAAACAAAATGGTGGTACTATCAGGAGCCAGACTACTTCCTCTTAACATATCATGAAACACTTTTAATGCTTCAAGGCAGTCACCATTCTTGACGTACCCAGCCATAATAGCATTGCAAGAAATCACATCCCTTTCAGGCATGTCATCAAAATAGCATCTTGCAATATCAATCTTACCAATTTTTGCATACCCATCTACCATTATTGCCCAGCTGACTACATCCTTCTTTGGCATCATATCAAACAAAGCAGTAGCCTTTTCAGCATGTCCACTTTTAACACAGCAATAAAGCATCAAATTCCAAGAAACCAAATCCCTTTTGGGCATTTTATCAAACAGCTCCAAAGTAACATCAAACCCTTGGTTCAATTTGACATACCCAGTAAGCATAGCATTCCAAGAAACCAAATTCCTCATCTCTATTGGCATAAAATCAAACAAACGACAAGCAACATCAAGCATTCCACATTTCACATACCCATCAATCATTGTATTATACGAAACAGAGTCTCTCATAGACATTCTATCAAACACTTGGTGACCATAATCAACAAGCCCACACCTTACATACATGGAAATCAAACAATTTTGTAAAAACACATAAGACCCAAATCCTACTTTCCGCAATAGTCCATGAACCTGCATTCCTTGCTTAACAAAACCCATTCTTGAACAGGCTTTCAACACTATAGATAACGAATACTCATCCACAAAAACCCCATTTTCAAGCATCAAACAGAATACTTCAAAAGCCTTATATGGGTTATTTCCATGTGAAAATGACTTCATTATCACATTCCACAGAAATGGGTCTTCTTTATTCCGCTTTGAACAACAGAAATTGTCAGAAAAGAAGAGAAACCGACCAAATTCAATGATGGGTGTGTGAGGTGAAGAAGAGAACTTCAAGATAAGTTTTGTGGTCAAAAATGGATTTTTTATATGTAGTCAAAAATGGATTTTTTATAAGTCCTGTGGTTATCAATTGGGCATGAATTTGATCAATGTCTACTTGTGTTTTGCATTTCTGGTAGAAAGTCAGTGTTGGGTGTGCTAAGTTCCATGCTTGGCTTGAATTTGCTACAAGAAGCATCAGTCTTGGTGCTTTGAATTCTTTGTTCTTGAGCTATGTACAAAGAGTCGAGTGTTCGTTATTTTGCTTTAACGGCCAATGTAGAGATTACGAGGATTGATATGTGGATTTTGTCATTAATTGGGTAATAGCGAATGCTGGCCCATAAAAATATCTGGCCTTTGGTTTGGATAAAATTCAGAGACAGCAAACAGCACAAATTCCATTAATTTAGGGTTCGTTGGTTTGAATATAAGTTATGATGAGATAAATTATAATGAGATAAATTATGTTGGGATTAATAATGATGGGATAAGTTATGTTGAAATTATATTTTATTGAGTGTTTGATTTGTTGGATAAATTTTAAGAATTTTATGCTTGTTTACAAAAATATCATTCGTTTTATTAGTTTTTAATGTATTTTATTTGGTAACTTTAATTATTCAATATTTGTTTTTAAAATAAATCTCTCATGTTATTTAGCTTAAATATTTTTAGGTGTGCATTTTCATAACAATATCGTATGCATTTAAAATAATTTTTTTTGAAAAAAATTATTTACAAATAGAACTTGCATTTTTAAGTATGTTAAAGTAAAAAATGATTTATGAAAAATTAAAATATAAAAAACATAATAATTAGTGTGTAATTTTTTAATAGAAAAATATGAATTAGTATTATAAAAAAAAAGGTGTGAAGGTTTTGAATATTATTATATATTGTATTAAAAATAATGTAAATATACAAAGTGAGATATAAAAAGAGTATAAAAGGATATTATTGTCATTGACTCTTTTTATCCTGGAAAAACTTATCCCGAGATTACTATACCACCCACTAGAAGGGATAACTTATCCTGATACTATTTATTAGTCCCGGGATAAGTTATCTCACCTTTGCCAACCAAATAATCATTTAAGGCCCACGAAACTTTTATCCCTGAATTATTCTCCTTGTCCTTTATACCAAACGATATACCAATAGGGTATACATATACCGATAGGGTATCACAAAGGATTAAGCTTAGTCCTATATGATACCGATATGGTATCAATATACTGATGAAGTATCACTAAAAATATATTTTTTACTAATTTAGAAGTTAATAAATAAGTTTGTAACTTTAATAAGTTTCTCTTAATTTATTTTATTTATTAAAAAAAGAGCTCAAAATTATATGAGACCGATAGGGTATTAATATACCAACGGATTATTACAAGAATATATATATATATATATATATATATATATATATATTTACTAATTTAGAGTTTAATAAATAATTATGTAACTTTAATAATTTTCTAGTCCTCTACGATACTGATATGGTATAAATATATCGACAGAGTATCACAATGAATATATTTTCTACTAATTTAGAGCTCAATATTTTTTTTTATTTGTTTCTTAAACATTATATAATCCCATATGATATTAATTGGGTATCAATATACCACCATAGTATCACAGAGGATTGGGCTTATTCTATGTGATATCAGTATTGTGTATATATACCACTGGAGTATCACAGAGGATTGGACTCATTCTATATGATATCGGTATTGTGTATATATACCACTGGAGTATCACCGAGGATTATTTCATAGTATTCATGTTGACATCAACATGATGTCAGAACAAAATAAAAGGGAAAAGTGGGATAAGAAGGTAAATAGTTTGGGTTATGGATCCATTAAGGATAAATAATTTGGATTGGGTCCATTAGGATCAATAATTTCACATTAGGATCTATTTTGTGTATGTTTTCCTTTTTAAAAGTACCATCTATGCCATATTTTGGTCCCCATATATGTTGTATCTTGGTGTATGTATCTCAGATACATAATGTTAAAATTAGTTGTATCCAACAAGATTCGCAAATTTATGGGATAAACTTATTCTCTCTATATGTATCTGTATTTTAGAATGTATTTGAAATATATCTAGTATTTTAGATATATGTATCTAGTATGATTCGCATATATCTAAAATATAGTGATTTTCTTGCTCGCTTCCCTCCTCTTTTGCTCATCGCTTTTCTCTCACTCACCTCTCTCCCTATATGTAATTGTATTAAGGTACATTAACTTAGAATCTGATATAAAATTATTAATTAATGATACACAATGCAATCATTTTAAACTACTATAAAAAAAGTTATCTAGTTTTAGTAGACTTTTGTGTCAAATTTAACATAATTATCTAGTTTGAGTATTTTGATTTTCATAGTAGAAGAAGAATTGATGGGCTAAATGTAGCTTTTTTAAAAATAACTAGTTGGCAATGAACTCTAGAAAGGAACATTATCCACTTTTATTTAGTTACAACTTGGTCCAATCAATTACAACATATGGAGAAGTTGACTCCACAATCCATATCCTTTGGATTATGTACAATTTTGACCATTGCAAAGTACGGCCATTATAATTAACGTTGTATAGTTTAACATTTTCCTATCACCAATCTTGTTTGTCTTTTAAATTTGCAAATGGGTGTATATTGTAATCATATATTCTATCAATTGATTACTGGTGTATATGATATATAACTTCATGTAATATCGCAATCCAATAATGATAATGTTGTGCACAATTTGAGTTTAATTAAAACCTTGTTTTCTTAATAAAAACATCACTTTCATGATTGTCAATATGAAATTTGCCTAGAGTGAATAACATATAGTTTAAACAATCAGTTTGATGCTAACTTTGTTCTGATTTTCTATAGGGCTAGAGTACTTTAAATTTTATCTGTATGCACCTAAAACACAATTCAAAATTCTGACCAATTAAAACAAAAAAAGTATTTTACTCAATCATATCTAAGCAAAAGTGGTTATTTTGTCGATCAGAATAAATTAAACATGTCTTATATTAAGTTCATGAATATAATTAAGAACAAGTTGATTACATAGATGCTTCAGAGAAGTACACAATATATAGTTTATGAAGGTTGTTGTTTTGCTGGTGTGTTAGTCCTTCCGTTTTAAAATACTCGTTAATATCTTTTTTTGAGAGTCAAACGATCTAAATTTTGATCAATATTATAAGATGTATTTTTTTTTCATTATATTGATATGAGAAAAATTACAGTTTTTAATACTTTTTGTATAATTTTTAAATATCAAATTGATCTAATTTAATTTAATGCTAGAGATGTGATGGCTAATTTCAAACGGAGGGAGTATATCTCAATGTCAACACCCCCATAATTAATATAACGCCGTACCAAATTATAAAATGGAGTTTTTTGTTTTTTAAAAAAGGAATGATATCTAGGAGATGGATCTGTTGATCATCACCAAATCAAAATAAATATTAAGTTTAATTTAAATTAACTATTGATAGAAAAAGACAGTTTAAAAAAATTAAATAAACTGATTGACTAGCTAATAAGGGAGGTTGGTGTTTGTAGATATAAAACGCTAACGGTTTCAATAGAACTAAAACAAAGTGTTTGTTGGAAACCTTAAATATTATCTCTGCTTTATGTTTAAAAGCAACCAAACACCTCTTGTACTACTATTTCCACCATTTAATTTCTTTCAAACACTATCATAAAAGAAGCAGCAGCAAAGATGACATTAGCTTGGTCTCCAGAAACAGCTTCAAAAGCCTATCTTGATACCATAAAAACAGTAAGCAAAACACTTTATTTGCATTTCTATACTTAATTAGTTCATAGGTTCGTTTTATTTTACTCGGTCTCTCTACTAAGTGTAAACTTTTCTTTTTTACTTGTCCATTTTGGTAAATTAAGAGTGTTTTATTATTTTTTTACTAGATATACTAGCCTTAGTATCGAATAACTACGTAAAGTAGTAATAGTCAAATTTAGAGTTTCAAAGCATCATTCATAAGATTAGTTTAGTAAAATAAACTTCTAATAAATATTTTTGTGAGGAAGTGTCAGGTCAACGTGGCCATGTGTAAAATGAAATACTCCCTCAGTTTTTTTCTTTTAGTTGTTATCGTTTTTTTAAAGTCAAACAATATAAATTTTGGCTTACATGATTTAAGATATATTGATAAGCAAAAAAATACAACTTATAACGCTTTAGTACTTTTCGTATAATTTTTGAATATATAATCATTTATTTTTTTAAGTTCGAGTTAATATAATTTAATTTAACTTAAAAAAAGTTAGTAAAATTGACTATCGAAATATGCAACATATATAACAACTAAAAAAGAATGGAGAGGCAGCTTGATAGAGTAATTAGTTTGCCTTTAGATAAAATGAAGTGAACCTTCTATTCTTTTTCTTTCCTTGAATTGAATAATTGATTTTGGGCATTTCAATGATCCTATATTTGCAGTGTGGAATATCAGGTAAAACTAGTGCCGCGGAATTTTTGTCAGCCATGGCTGCGGGATATAATGCAAAATTAATAGTTGAAGCATGGAACAAAAATAAAAATTACGACAACGTCTCAAATATCGCCACAATAAGCACAGGTACATATTATATTGAATTGTATGATCATCTCATTTAAAAATTTAAACTATTAGAGATAACATGATTGATGCTAGTGAAATATGAATTCAGTATTTTTATCTGAACACGATACTTTTATTTACTTAATTATGTCTTTTTCACGTTAGGCCTAGCCATTGCTGCGAAACACACGCATGGGAGGCACGTATGCATCGTACCAGACGAAGCTTCAAGCGTAGAATACATGAGTGCCATGCAGAAATTATCGTCCGGCGTGGCGTTGCCGGAAGTCGTCGTGGTGGGACCGGAGGTGGAGGAGATAACTAGAAAGCTGAATAGGCCAGTTGATTTTTTTGTTGTTGAGATCTATGGTGGGAGAAAAGACTTTACTAAAGCTTTAATTAGTTGTGCTGATAAATTGAACCAACATGGAGCAATTTTAGTACGTAAAAGGAATAATATGTTGAGATGGAAAGGGGTCATCCTTGATGCAAAAGTAAGTGTTATGAGAGAAATAACACTTCCATTTGCAAATATTGGACTAGAGATTGCTTATGTAGCAAGTAGTAATCATGATATTGGAAATTTGAACTCAAAAAATAATCCCAAGCGTTGGATTAGGCATGTTGATCAAGAATCAGGTGAGGAGCATATGATCCGGCGATGAATTGATTATATACGGGGCGAAGCTAGATAGTACTCATGAACCTCATATATGAGAAAATTATATTGTTTATATATGAAGGTTTTTTTCTGTATATATAAGTGGATGTTGAACCTAGCTACCTCGGCTTCTTCATGTGTTTTTTCCCCCATATTTTGAACTCTCTTAGTAAAAGGTTTTGGCACCGGCACAACACCATAAGTTTTATATTTGCATGATCAAGTAGATCTCAACAATAAAATAATACTTTCTCGATTTCATTTTATGTGTCACTTTAATTTTAATAAAAATAAAGTTTAAGAAAATATTATTTTTGTAAAATTTTGTAGTCTTAATCTAAATATGTATATAATATACTAAAATGTCCATCAAATATAATCTTACTTGTACTCCTAAGCATGCATGCCATGTACGAGGCTTAATTGTGTGTGATTATCATGATGAAGAGTTTTTTTTTTTTTTTTTAAAATAACTTTTTGGGCAGTGCCCATTTTATTGATCTACCACTCATGATGAAGAGCTCAAATATAATTAAGTAAATAAAAATATGATATTTCTAATGTATGACTAAATATAAGTAAATATCAACAGTAGATCGAAGAGCATTTAATTATTCTTTCTCCTTGTGGATATCTTGAGTTCATATTTAAAGTGGAAAAAAAGGCAAAATGACAATGGAAAAAAACAAAATAAAACAAAAAATATGCGTATATGATAAATTAATTTTCGAGGACAAAGATAGAATAAGAGACAAACAGAATGGTTCCTTTCAACTGAAAATTTGATTAAAAAAAAATTAAAGCATTTTGGATCAAATTGAAAATAATATAGTACAAGGGAATAATTCCACCTTAAACAACCCCTTAGGAATAACAAAAATACCTACTAATTGGCCTTTCAAGATTAATTAAATTAAATTGTTCTAACCAAATTTTGGATACATTAACCTCCATGGTTTGACTACCCCACTCTTTATCAGGCTTTCAAATTTTCTGATCTTATTAATTAATTAGACGTTTCTAATTTATTGAATGAAGTTAATAATTAATTAACACATATTCTTAATTAGCATATATGCCCCTAATAATTAATGAATAGGACAGCTTAATTTGAAAAATAAAATAAGACAACTCCTCTGCGTACCTAATTAGCATCTTATTTAAATCATAAGAACGAAATTCGGATTAAGAAAATAAATGAGTGATGTATCACTCTAAACTTATAGTAGTAATTAATTAGAATATTGTTTAGATTGATCTCTCTAGATTTTTGATAAGTTAAGCTACAGCTTGCCATAGACTTATCAGGTAGGAACCAATACTATGTTTCCACGATTTTATTTAGTTGTAACTTGAGGGGAAATTCATAATTTTAGTCAAGTATTTCCAATCTATTTGAAGAAGAATAAAAGAAGTAAAATGATACAAGTATATTCCCTAAGTATTTGAAAATATTAGATTTTTTTCTCAATTATTAGTTTTTAATGGTGTCTGACATATAATCTAAAAATGACATTCGTCTTTTATATTAGTAATTTGCATGCGATATCCTTTTCTCTTGTTATTATTGAATTATTCGATTTCAGAACGTTGGGCTAATTTAATATCTATATATTGAAGCAGAGTTATTATTGAAGTTTAGAAATTTTAAATTCTAGAAAGAAAAAAAAGAAGAAGAAACAATTGATTGTGATTTGAATTAATTATATATATGTATTTAATAAATTTTGAAATATAACTAAACTCTTCTAAACTGGGCTGAAGGCTGTTGGGCCGAAACATCTGTTCTTTTCGGCTCCAACAGAAATCATCAAAAGATTATGGGCTTGTTCTTAGTTTTTGGAAAGACCGACCTAATTATGGATTTTTCGCAGGTGGCCCTCTCGTATATCCGAAAAGGAATTATTTTTTTTGGAAAATTACATGGATAAACAAACATATACTAGTTAATTAGCTAATAATAGTTTAAATTAACTGCAGCTCACGGCAAACATCTAGCGGTAATTTCAACTTGAGTTTTGTATAACTTGCGCTATTTATACGAACGTTGTGCGCGATTATACAAAAGTTGTGTGTGAATCAAATTGTATAGCGAAATATACAAATACGGTGAATTGTATAGCGAATTATACAAACACCATGCACGAATTATATAGCGAAATCTACAAATGCTATACAAAAACTGCTACATGTATAACGAATTATACAAATGTTGCACAAGTTAGATAAATATTGTTATAATTATAGTTACGAAATATAATTACCGAAACTATAGCTATGGAGCATAATTAGACTATATGCAATTTATGAAATTTACCTTTTTGTTCTTTACATACGCAAAAACCAGTCATTAATTGTTGGGTAGCAAACTCCTCCCACATCGGTGGAAGAGGAAAAGTAGAGCCTACTTAAATAGGTTCATCCCAATCCATTAGTATGAGACCTTTTGGGAGATGTCCAAAAATAAATCCGTGAGGACTTGACTTAAAGCAGGGTAAGAGTACGCGCGGTCTCTTACATTAATTTTTGAATTACAAACTAAATGCTGCCTTTTGGTAGTGTTGTTAATTTTTGATTTTCTGCCTTTTTTCGTCTCAATTTTTCTTCTACGTTCTTGACAGAAGAATGATCAAATAAATAAGGATTTTTAGCCGATAAAAGTTATGTAACTCTTCCCTTTTATTTGAAATTCCATATGTTACCCCCTTTATTGTCTCTTTTCCAGATAATCAAAATCAAAGAACTGAATTGGGTTGGATCAGTCCACAAGGGTGACCCATGATTTTAAAGTCTTTATATTGTAATATAGGGGTATGCTCGTATAGATGATGTTTTCGTGTTAAAATTTAATTAGTTTTGAAATATTGGCTAAAACTTGATTAATAGTGGTTCACAAAATGGCTATTTGCCAACTTCTCCCTAACATATATATCTAATTTAATTTGTTCTCTTTCTTTTGTTAGTTTCATTCTTTTCTTGGAGAAAATTGAGAATATAAATGCCTCATCAATATACACGGTATAAATTTAATAAAATGAAGTGGGGGGGGTAACCTCCATGGTTTGACTACCCCACTCTTTATCAGGCTT
>DF362133.1:21788-35272 GCA_000787875.1 Solanum virginianum
GGGGGGGAAGGAGGGGAGATCAAGATTTTTACACATCCTGTAAAAGCTACTAAAACAAATATTGAAACTAATCACTCCATTATTTTCCAAACTCTTCTCAATAGTTATAAAGTATGGAAAGTTGGAAATTATTGGATGTATATTTTCACAACAGTTGTTAGTACATCGATGAAGTGGGATGTAAAGGTACACATATCTATATATCTCACTTGGCACAAAAGTAACTGTAGGTGACTTCATTCTGTCATCCATCTAAACCTAATTATGGATGGAGTAATCCAGTACTTGTGCCGGTGGAAACTAAATAGCAAGTATCTTACAAGATAGTTGAGACGAACAAAATTAGCTGACTCGGACATCACTATTGCTAAAATCTACGCAAAACCTTAATTTGTCTTTGGAGAGGTACTAACCCTATACAGATGTTCTTCACCAGTGCATTTATCAACTTCAACAACCCAATGGCTCCTCCTTCCACCACCACCACCAATCTTTTTACCTTCACAACCTCTAAGTTTACTTACTAATAACCCTTCTCCAATTGGTAGAAAATAACCCTTGTGATCAAAAGATAACTTAGGTCCTTCATGTAGGGCATTGTACCCTACAATAAGTGCACCTTTAACACCAACAACTTGTTGTGCTACTTCAAAGACTTGTTGGAAATCCTCCAACTTGCAATCAATAAGTACAAAATCAGCTCCTTCATAGTCACTTGCCAATAAAGTTTTAACATCATGACCAATCACAAATTCAACAAAATTTGCATATTCCTCCCCCAATAATAATGTTTCTTTAATTGCATGCATTTCTTGCTGGCTACGTAAGATACACACTACCCGGCCACCCGTTTGGTGAGCCGCTGCTACTAACCCTAGTAGCGCGGATCTAGGGTGGCCAGAGCATGCCATCACCATGAGCTGAGAATTATTTCCACCTGCCATGGCTGATATGAACTCCGTTACATTAGGCGCATTTCCTCTTTCACCCTAAGAATTTCCAAAAATTCAAAACAATTTTTTGAGTATAATATATATAGTTGAACATATACAACAAGTTGAGCAAAATGAACAGTGAGGATTCATATATTCGATTCGAACTTGTTTCAAATCGAGTCATACTAAGTTATATTGTTGTTGTTATATTAGTGAAGAGAAAATAACTAAAAGCAAGTACAAATAATACTTACCATTTTTAGAGTTTTGAGAAAAGCATTGGTAGCATTTTCAGCAGACCAGCAATCCATTCTTCACGATTCTGCTATAAGATTCTTTTGGATTGTTTAAACAAAATTTATAGGAAACGTTTGATCTAACTTTGTAGTTAAGGAGACAAGATTAATTAGTTATATCTTCCATCAATTCTTTGCTTAATTAATAATAATGAGAAGTTAGAATAATACCCCCTCCGTTCATTTTTACTTATCTACTGTATTAAAAATAGATGTTCGACAATATTTGTCCAGTTTAAAAAATTAATAAAGTATTTATCTATTTGCCACCATTTCACCCTTGCTATTAGATATTATTTAATATCTAATATATTTACTCTTATTATTTATTATTTTTTAAAAATCTGTGTCAAGTCAATCGTGGACAACTAGTAATTGCATAGTAACAACTGAGGAAGGTATTTATGAGAAGATTCTCATGCCGTGCCAAATGGAATTATTGAATCAAAATTTCAAATTTGTTGACTAAACTAGAGAACGTCACTTTCTTCTTCTTCTTCTTCTTATTATATATATATATATATATATATATATAATAGAGAAGTGAGAATGCTTACCTGTCAACGTCACAATAAAAATAGTTTTTTTTAAATAAAAAATATAAAATTATATTTTAAAATAAAAATCCCATGAAATTACAGTTGTTTGTTCACAATAAAAGCAATTTTTTCAAAAATAATAAAATACAAAATTATATTTAAAATGAAAATCCCATGAAAATTGCAGTTATTTGTTTTAATTACGGAAATTAATTTTAAATGTATGTAAAATTATAATTAAATATCATATTAAATACTAAATATATATATATTTTAAAAACTGCATGGAGAAAATCTATCTATATATTATCAAATTTCAGTGTATTTTAAATTAATTTCTTTTACTTTATTGATTGAATTTTAATTAATCATAATCTATATTTTATTTTTGGATTTTTATATATATATAATTATTTAAAATTTTTTTAAAAAATAAATTCAAATTGTGACAATTTATAAACAGTAGTGATTTCTACATATTCAATTTTAAAAATGAATTCAATTTAAAAAAAATAGTACGTGGGTCTTCCTAAATATTAGGAAGAAAAAAATTGAACTTAAACTCCTTTATTTAAGGAAGTTGTTTTTATTTAAGAGAAATATATAGGAGACGTGATATTTATATCTATAAATAATAATAATAATAAATATTATTATTATTATTATTATTATTATTATTATTATTATTATTATTTCTTTATTTTTTATATATAACAAGAGAGGCAAAACATGTCACATGTCAACACCACAAAAAATAATATTTATTTTTTAAATTATGAATTTAAAAATTCTTATTGAATTTTAAAATTGAAATATCACAATGGAAAAAATTAAAATTTTCCCAGATTGGTATTTTCTTAAAAGAAATAATAATCAGCAAATAAATAACTTTTTAAATGACCTTTAAAATTGAAACTGCACAAAAAATGTTAAAAAGTTAAAAATAAAATAAAACTGTCAATGAAAACTTCCTCCCACGTTCATAGCCATAGAATATATAAGTAGTATTGTTCATTCTTCTTCGTATATCTTATTTACTTTGAGTCTGATAGACTTAAAAATTATTTCACTGTCTAATAATTTCTTCAAAAGTTATCTTTAGAAGGCATATGTAAAGTAAATTGATAAAGTTACTTTTTGTGATTTTGATTAGTATCAATTGATTTATTCTCTTTGCGTGAAGTGTTTTGTTTCTTTGTTATGAAATTGAATTGTTTCCTTCTAATCTAAACAAAAACTTTTAGTTAAAATTTTTTTCATTATCTTTGAACAAATAATCTTTTAACTGTTATTTAATATATTATTTCATGAAAAATTTAATCTGTTATTCCATAAAAAATAGGAGAAACTGCATTGATGATTAATACATAATAAGTATCATTCAATATGCTTAAATTGATTCATGCTATATTATTTTATTCCTCATCTCAACCTCTTCTCTTTTGTTGCCTTTTGATTTTGTTTTTTTTTTCTAAAAAAAAATTGTTTTGTTTCATTGATTTTATATAGGATTTAATTATATGCAATTGATGATTGTATCTGATTGAAATTCTTTTTTAAATTTTGAATAAGAAAATGAACCATTCGTATTAGGTATGTTTTGGCACAGTTAATTATAACTTTTTTCTCTGTTAGTGTAGTAAGTATAATATTTTATTTTGATTATCTTTTTTTATTTTAAATTTAATAAATAGTGTTGTTTGACTTCTTAGAAAGCATTAGTCTATATTTGATAATAAGATGATCCAAAAGTTCGATAACTTATTATTTTGCTAAATTTAAAATATATTTGTTAATTATTAATTCAAAATTGTACTAACAAAAGAGAAAGATGCTAAGCATAAGAATTTAAATTATCAGCTGATTTATTTTTTAATTTTTTTATAAATAATTATACATATATTGTACTGAATCTTCTCTATTTTTATGAAAATATATGTTTAAAAAATACCATGAAAACAAGTATATAAAAAATAAAAGAATTGAAAACATTAATAAAGAAATAATTAGAGACACAGGTAAAATTAAAAAAAAAATTGCTATTGAAACTTATTATACGAGACATATAATAATAAAAAAATATTAAAAATTAAAAATTCAATTTATTAACTACTAAGTATATTAGTTTTTAAAAAAAAGTTACTGCATTGAAAAGAGTTACAATTTTCAAAAACAAGATAGAGTTTTTTACCAAATAAAACACGTGTATTTTCCCTTAAAAAAAGAAGTTACAATTTTAAAAGACAACGAAGAAGTTTTTGAATTTTTAGGTGTTATATACATATATATATATATATATATATATATATATATATATATATATACATATATATATATATATATATGATTTTCTTTTAATATGATTTTTACATATTAATGAGGAGTCTTAATTAATATGGATATGTTCTTTTATATGATTAGCTTATTACAAATGAAAGACTTAGTGGCAATAATACAATCATTATTACTATATTATACTATGCGACAATAATAAATATGAGTTTTTATAATCAACACTTTATATAAATATCGTTAAAGACTTTAGTCAGTCTAAATATAATGAAATTAATTCAATTATTAATAACTATATAAAAAATCTATTCATGTCACTAAATATTTATTTTATTTTAATATATGGTGGTAAATAAAATGGTTTGATTACGTGCGGTACTCGGTCCAATTTTAGTTGCTCCATTATCCATATTATTTTATATGTTTATGTTTCTTCCACCCAATAATTAAATTATGGTTAATCTATTACATACGTTGTTAAAAGGATTGCATTTTTATATCTTTTTTTGGTTAGGTCAAGTCACATGATTCAGCCCAACTCTTTTTCAAAGAAAAATTTATTATATTATAATTATTTATATTAGTTCTTTTTTCTCATGCATGCTTTCATTAGGTCAAATTATGGTTAATCTATTACATACGTTGTTAAAAGAATTGATTGCATTTTTATATCTTTTTTTGGTTAGGTCAAGTCACATGATTCAGCCCAACTCTTTTTCCAAGGAAAAATTATTATATTATAATTATTTATATTAGTTCTTTTTTCTTTCATTAGGTCAAATTTAGGGTCTTTTTCTTATGGAAAAAAGAAAAACACGCTAGATCTCTGAAAATGGAAAAGTCTTTTTCTTCTCATTTTGATTTTCTATGGCATGACAATAAACTAAGATATATATATTTGGAATAGATAACACCTAGCTAAATTACTATAGTATTTATACAGATAAATATTTTAATTGAATTAGGTTTGGCAGTACTTTCAGCAGGTAGGTAATGCAGCACTATTATTAGTGCTCTTAATCCACAATTACGTACTTCTAATAATAAAATGACACATACCAAACTTATTACGTACTCTTTTAACTTTCCCTTTTTAACTAAAATATGACACTAATTTAACTTGCAAGGGTTAAACTATGATTCATTGATAATTTGATCTTGACTAATTAGTGATTATCAGATAGGACATGTATGATAATTCTTTATTTTCTAGTAGTGTTTATGTATTTTGTGCTTTAGTCGAACATTTATATCCTCTAACTAATATAAGTATTCAATAGCTTTATTCATAAAGTTTTCGCAAAATCACTTGATTTTTAATTTTACTTGTGATTCGTACGAGTAATTTTTATACATGATCTTTATCACTCCCTCCGTCCTATGGTGTAATAATGTTACTATGAAATATTTATTCATAGGTTGACAAGTTTTTCTATTCTAGTTCATGATTTCTCTTGACTTTATGGTTTATCTGGGGAGAGATTGAGCTTCAAGAAATAGTAAATGATCTTGTCAATACACAAATATATAACTTCCCAGAAATTTCAATTGCGTACATTATCGTATGAATCGGGTTCAAGCATTTGATTTTACAATATTTTCTTTATTAATCACTTTAGATTCTTTCATTTCCATGTAAAGATCATTTCCTTCTCAAGTATTCAAATACGGATACGTTCATTTTATGTGGCACCCTTTGACTTGACACAATGTTTAAGAAATAAAGAAAGACTTTTGAAACTTATGGTCTAAAATAGTTTTAAGATATTTGATTATTTGTATCGCTGAAAATCATTTCATTAAGACAAAAAGAAAATTTAAAATTAAGTTATTTCTAATTAAACAAACTAAAAAGAAATGTATCATATAAAATAGAGCAAAGAACATACAATTTTTTTATTGATAGATAAGCAGCATTAGTCTGTACAGTTCTCTTTTAAAAACTTATCTAATTATTAACTTTTAAATCTCATGACCACGTACAATAATGTACATGCTTAAATCAATGTGTTCCAAGTGTGAAATTGTTAAATATATGAAATAATAAAACATACGACGATGATAATATGTGGCTATTTTCGAAGTCACACACGCATAACAAAACATAATAATTATATGATTAATTAACTAATGACGTTTCCTAATTAACTTAGATATCAGTCCATTTATTCAGATTTGATGAAAATTACTTCAAGAATACTTTTACTAATTAGATCAAAGTTTTCCCAACTTTGTTTGAAAGTAATATTTGAAATTCAATTTATTGGATGATCAGACTGGCTTAACAGGTCTAATCCATATTAACGGCTCTAGCGGGCAATATGCTTCAGTACTTACCAAAACAGCTCCTTCGGACAAATAAATGTGGGGAACAACATGGCATTCGAAACTTGGAAAAGAGTTCCTTTTCGTCGGAATCCTTAATTTTATTGGATGAAATATTAATTTATTCTAAGTCGATAGTCGTTCAATTTTGTAATTAGGTTAACTTTCAAAATATTCTGCTTCGACAAATCAATTATTAATTAATTTTAAAGTACATTTAATATAATATTGTCCAATGAATTTGAAGAGTGGTTAGATTCAGCCTCTCCATTGTAATTTGTGATAGAGTAACCACCAAGATAGTTTCAAGAATACTAGTTCCCCGTTCATTTTTACTTGTTTTTGATATTATTTTAGAATGTTCAACGATATTTGTTGCATTTATGAAATCAAAAAATAATTTTATACTTAGTTTCTAATTTGCTCTTATAATGAATTATAGTGATTTCTCTATTTCATTTTTCAAGATATTGTATTTATTATATTTATCTATATCATTTACTATTTCTTGATCCTTGTACCAAGTCAACAGAAGACAAGTAAAGATAGACGCGGAGAGTATAATATTTTTATTAATTAATCTTTGGGAGATTTCAATCTCCTTAATATACTCAAAAACATCGATAAGCACAGCCACCCCTCTTTAATTCGTTTTTGCGTGTCTCTGTAATTAATCGAACTTAGCCTTTGTATGCTCAGATTATCTTTTATATTTATTTATATATTCGTCATGAAATTAAGATATTTCTTAGCGGGAAAAAATGATAACAACGCTAAAACATACATAAAATTCATAGAATTCGTTAATAACTAGAATAAATGGTATTGATTCATTATAAATTTAAACTATATCTACAAAATCTTTTCGTATTCCACCTATGTCCTAGGATTAAAACCAAAAATATTTGTTATTTTCTCTAACAAAAATTCATAAGGAGGGATTAAAAAGTACAAGGGTAGTGTTTTTTTTTTTGTAATAATTTGAATCTCTGATCAAATGCATAGTTTTGAATGCCACTACATTAAAATTTTCTCTAATGTCAACAGCATTCAACAATTCATACATAACAAAACAATTGTCTTTGTCCTATTTTTGTGATAAAATTCTCAGGGGAAGGGGATTCAATCGAATCTCCTTGACTCTCTTTAGTTCCACCAGGGATCGACATTGTTCTCGAATCTGTAGGCGTGGTGAAATGACATGGTATAGATTTCTTCACTTTTAATCAGAGATGTCGAGTTTGATTCTTGAAAACAAAATCTTCTTTAATACGAGCACTAAAAAACTGATCCCAGAGAATTCTAAATGCTGGATGCATAAACCCAACAAAAAGGAATAAACATCGTGTGTATGTGTTGCAACTGAACAAGTTCGAAAAGATATATATGTTAGTGTATGTTTTAACGATTTAACAAACCACGAGACCTAGTAGATGGACCAGGTTCCATGTCCTTTGTTTGTCTAACGAAAAATGGAAGCCGGCTACAAAAGCTATTGTGGTTGGTAAAAAGTACTTTGTTGTACTTTGTATTGACCAGCCAATGAGAGAACACTAGTTTTTTCTTGTCGCAAGTTTGAAGACTCTCTCTCATAACATGGCAGACATACTTTTCATAAGGTATCAAGATCAAAAAGTGCATCATTAATTCTCTCAACAAAATCAAGTGGTGAGATAGCAGAAGGGACCTGATGGAACTGTGCTTCAAGAGTTGCTTTGTTTGTGTTTTGAGTCTTTTATCATTGTAAGATCACACTTACTGAAGTTATAAAGGAACCTTGATCAATTACTATTGAGCAAGTATCTACTTCTGGGTTAGAGTTGGCCTAGGGTTGTGTTGAAATCCACATTAAACTAGAATTAATTTGTGTATTGAACAATAGAGATATTGCTTAGATTCATCTTGTAATAGAGTTATTGCAAGGGAAGGGACGGTGAGTTAGGTGTCTAGGTTACATGAGCTTATAATAGACAATTTCACTTAAATATCACAATCTCACACATAATTTCACCTAAACGTTGCTCAACGCGAGCTGAAAAGAGACCCTAAACACTGACAATAGAAGAGGTCAAAACATGTAAGTAGCTACACTGGTAGGATATAAGTTATATCACTAATTTCATCATCAAAGGAAGCCTCCCTCTTACTCCACTGGGACTCTTCTTTTGCCTCTCCTAGAAGAATCTTCCCCTGATTCACTGACTTGCTCCATCGGTCCTGCATTTCCATAGTATTCCAGAGCTGGATGTTCCCAACCACCCAAGCCCCTCCAATTGGCAAACTCATCCCACAAGCTGCTAATGGACCCTACACATAGATGTTGAATGGACTGTCAAAACTACTTGTGCAACATCAGTTCAGTCTGGTTTCACGAGATTTACCGCTCTCTTTACAGGATACTCAGAAGTAAAACAATATGTATATGTTTAAATTCTTTGACTACAGTGAACAGGGAGCTCGAATAATCCTCTGTTACTACATTGGGTGATCCACGAGTGTTACATATGTACGTAGTTGAAGCAATGCTACACATTTATCAGCAAAACGATAGCATATTCATGATTTTAAGATTCATAGTCCAATCATGAAGTTATGTTCTTGTTTTTTTAATCTAGAACCTTCATGTCAAATATAGTCTTCCTGCTTTATTCTAGTGTTAGATAGTTCCGTTATCAGCATACACCTTTTTGTTTTGATAGCTGCATTCATGCAGGGAAACTTTGGCTTAATCATTAACTCTTATAGCAGGCTTAATGTTTCCAATCTGAATCGGCTACCATTTGTTCCTTTTCTTTATGAAATGAGAGTCTGGTAAATAAGGCGGAGAACCAATGCAATGCTAGCAGAAGCATGTCAACCATCACTTCTGCTTCTTAATAGTTAATTTGGATGAAGACACTGACAGACATAAGAAGATGCAGGAATCTCGATATGTATAAAGACACAACAAATTAATGAAAGATTCTCAAAATAAAATATGCATAATACATACATATGCCATTTGAATTGGCTTCGGCTAGCATCTACATCCTCCAACTTTGGTTGTGCACAAGTAAATACTTAAACTTATATAAAATTGAAAAGTAGCATAATTCAGGTAAAGACGCCATGTAGGATACAAATTTGTCATGTATGATGCCATGTAGGACAAATATATCTATTTGTTTAATTTTATACAAGTGCCTTCTTGTGCACACCCAAAGTTGGAGAGCATAGTTATCAGTTGAGGCCAAGTTAAGGGACACATTTATGTGTCATGCCACTAAAATAACATAATTAGTTGTTGTAGACATGAAACTGCAAAGCTTTGACCATAGGTATGTGTCGAATTTTTAGGCTAGAGATATTTGTGTTGTGCACTGAACTCAAGTGGCTTTGATCTTTTACAGTGAACACAATGTCATGGCCTATACAGCTAAGCTGCTCAAGGACTCGTATGCTTTCATCCAATTGTCTTTTTCTGCTCCTAAACAGTGTTCAATCACTCTTTTATGGTAAATTCATTGTTGTCAATTTACCCTATCAGAGTAAAAGTAGTCCTACCACCTATTTGTTTTCTTCTGCCTCATAAGCAGAGATCTATTAAATAAACAGATTAGCCAATATTTGCGAAGACAACTAATTCATATGGACTTAATCAGAATACCAATTTCTGTTCTGTTCATTCTCTTAAAGATACCACGTCCTAAGAAGGCCCTAAATCGCCTTTTCAAAGAAGTTAATTTGCCTCTCCCGAACTGTGGACAGAAAATAAACTGCTTGCACAAAGAAATATGGTTATAGCTAATTACTGAGTCCATTGGCTGCAACATTGTTTTGCATCTATCTGTTGAAATGCTGAACAATTAGGTTAACTGGAAAATCATGTTAACAGGACAGAAGCAGCAAAAAATGATAATCTCTCTGTCATTCTTGTATTCTCACACATAACGTCTGATTTAAATGACATGAACTCAAAAAACTTACCTTGATTCTCCAGCAAGCTGAAACACTTATCCCATCCAGGCAAATACTTATCAGCAGTAGCTTTCCAATTCTGTTCAAAGTCACCAAGCTCATCTAAATGTAAACCAAATACCATTATATTAGATCTCCCGTAACTCAAGGCATGCCATCTATCATGTTGTTGAAATGGAAATACCTTCATTAAGATTGTGCAAAGTCTGCAGTGTGTCCCCTCGCCCATCTGAACTATGCTTTGTTGTGACAGAATGGCCCTGTATAAAGCTCACTAATATAATCAGCGGCAAAGCCACCTTATGCTAAGGGGTGTCAAGTTACATTGTTTAGCTAGGTAAAAATTTATTTTTAGCTTTATGTATATAAATATAATAAACTATGTGTTGATTCCCCTTATTTTCTATGTGTATCTACTTGTTTTATATTGTGACAGTCCTTAGTAAAATTCTTTGCTCCACAACTAAATATAATCAGGACAAACGTTCAAGCTTTAATCAATTTTTATTTACTCTCGACGGATAACAAACGAGGCACTCAATTTTTTGTTTAGCATAAGGTAATTGTATTACAGAGCAAATGATGCACTTAGTAGAATTTGACGACCTGACAAACACCTAAAAAAAGAACTTCAATCTTGAAAACATATTTACATCTCAAATAACCAAAAAAGTTAAAGAGGACCAATGAACTGTGCCCCTTAACCATATTAAGAAGAGAAATACCTTGTTGTGAATCCCTTTAGAGATTGTGTGCAGGGACTCCCCAACCGTCTTGTCGTCTTCTTCCATTTCTGCCAGAACCACCTATGCAGGGAAAAACATAATATTTTTCTTAGCCAGTGGCAGAGCTACATTCACTCAAGGAGTATTCGCCGACAAACTACATTGTTTAGCTAGGTAAAAATACTTTTTTTATGTATGCATTACATATTAACACATCTCGACTTCTACGAGATTTTACTTCTTTAAATTGTAACACCCCTTAGACAAAATTCTGGTTCTGTCACTGAATCATGCAAGAAGGAGGAGTAGCTACTTCTCTGATCCCAATAAAAACTACTCACCCCCATCAGGACCAATCATTCTGCCTTCAGAGCAAGTGTAGTACATCCCATTTAAACCACCATAAGCAACTCTGCGGTAGCTGAAACTGTGGCTCCCTATAAAGTAAATCCACAAAACATTCCATAAACAAAAAAACTTGGAACTTTATGTATAAACAGTAATCAGGTTGCTAGTTAGAGTTATGCAAGTATTAGTAATGTACGAATTAGTTATGCTGTATGTGGGTAATAGTAATGCAAACATTAGCAATTATGCTGTAAAACCAACTATAAGACCCCTAGAGAGAGCACTAACCATTGGACTTTTTACTAGGTTTCTTGTTCTTAACAACCAAGTCTTTTCTTGGTTCAGCATTTTCCTGAGCCTGACCACCATAATCTTCAGGATTTAGTTCTTCAATGGTGATTTGCTTCCGAGTGTCTGGTTGTCCATCAAACGGATAATTCCAACCGCCAAATGGTTCAGTGAAAAATGGATCATCGAAAGGGTTTTTTCCTCCAAATAGCTTCGACATTACTCACTGTTTCAAGAAGACGATCACTGTGAACAAACCCCATAAAACAAGAAAGTAGCTAGCTTTTCACTTTCTTGAATGAAAAATTAAAACTCCATTCTTTATCACAAGTGAAAAGAATTTCCTAAGCTAACACCAGATGAAAATTTTAAATTTAAAGATTCAGAATTGGGAAAACCAGTTGAAAGAACTTACCTTCTCAGAGCTTGCTAGCCTTTGCTTGTTTGTGTCAAACAGCTAAAAAGGCAGTGTTTATATGGTGTCCATAGTAATAATGAGTGAAGCTTCTGGAATTTGCATTTTGCAATCCATTTTGGACCACACTCGGCCCTCTAAATTACTCCTTTTGTTTGGTTTATATTAAGGAAAACTTTATAACTTCGATTAATTATTCAATGCCGTGCAAAAAATTTATTTAATTTCATTTTTAATTGTATAATAATCTTGTTGATCAGCTTATAAACTTACTCAAATTACCCAATTGAAAAATATACTGTTATAAAATTTTCATATTAGTATTTTGTTTGACAAAATAAATAAACGAAGAAAGTAAAAATCATCTTACGCCACATTTATTTATATTTAAAAAAATAAAAATCTGAATATAAATAATTCAACTATTACATCATTAAATACATTTATTTTCATTAAGATTTTTGAAGCACAAAATTAGTCCAAATAGATCATAGTCATTAAAATCTAGAAAAAAAAGACACCTAAATTATTAGTTATTCACTTTTATACATAAACGATGATTATATTTTAAATAAGAAAAAAGAAACAAGTTTATCATTTAAATGTATTTCAATAAATATTCTAATGGTAAATTTTGGATTTTAAAAAATTATACACCCCATTGTCTAAGCATTAAACTAAAAAAACTGGAAAAGGAAAGCCAGTCCCCTCACATAGCCATAAGGGAATTATCCCTAAAATATGCGAAATAAATCAATTATACCTTTCGTTATATTTTGAGATTAAAAATAGCCCTATCGCTATTCCAAGGAACCACAAATACCTTTACATTGTCATCCTTGCCATATGACAATCCATATAAACATTTATGTGGCAATAAAAAGGTTAAAATTACCCTCGAACTATTTAAAATAGCTCAAATATACCCTTCAACTATTTTTGAGATCAAAACTACCCTTGTTGTCTATGTTTTGGACCACAAATGTCTTTACATCGTTGTGCCCCTTAACCATATTAAGAAGAGAAATACCTTGTTGTGAATCCCTTTAGAGATTGTGTGCAGGGACTCCCCAACCGTCTTGTCGTCTTCTTCCATTTCTGCCAGAACCACCTATGCAGGGAATTATAAATAATTTATTATACTAGAAAAATATGTGAATGATAAATAATAATTATTAATGATAAATAATAATTATTACTCATAAAAAAATTCAAAAGCATCTTAAAATTTCCATGTAATCTACCAAACTATATATTTTAAAAATTAAAAATAAATTGTGTATATAAAATTTACTTAAATAATATATATATATATATATATATATATATATATATATATATATTTTTTTTTTCTCTATTTTTTT
>DF362133.1:35321-45601 GCA_000787875.1 Solanum virginianum
CACAAAAATAGTTGAAGGATATATTTGAGCTATTTTGAATAGTTCAAGGGTAATTTTAACCCTTTTATTGCCACGTGAATTTTTACATGGACTGCCATGTAACAAGGATGATGGTGTAAGAGTATTTGTGGTCCCTTAGAATAACGGCAGAGATATTTTTAATTTCAAAATGTAATGAAAAGTATAAATAATCTATTTCGCATAGTTTAGGAGCAATTTTAACTATTTTCCCTGGCCATAATAGTCCTGAACACGCCTGGGATAGAATCAGCTGCAATGTTCTATATTGATTAAAATAGTAGGACTATTTATCAACCGTATTATATGTATACCTAAGTATCTAAATTGATGATTAAATAAGTCGAACAAAAACATTTCTGGACAAACCATAAATAATTAAATACTACAAAGAACTCAGAAAAAGCAACCCCTTCTTTCAAGACCCTAAGCAACAAAGCACCAAAGGAGTAGATTCTTTCTTCTTCTTTTTGGTTTAACAGGGTATAGTATAGTCTACTTATGATGTTCTACCTTCCCTGGTTTGGTGTCAATTGGATGAACTCGTACATTCAATCTATATTGATCCGGACGACCTTCTTTTGTCTTCCAGTTTGTGTCCCTGGCTGTGCACTGTTATTAGTTGGTCTCACACCACCAAATGGATCTCGGAATCCAGGTTCCCAATTCGTCAGCCAATTACTGCTCATTCCTGCATAACCGAGATAGCATGATCAACGAAGCATTAGTTTCCTTCAATACAAGGAAACATCTCATTCCTAAATATCTGAAATGGCAACAGGGAGTAAGATTAAAAGCAGCTCTCTTCATCTGTACCATTTTTTACCAAAAAGTGATCGATTTGTGTTCAAGTAATTCCTCATGCAGCTAATTGCCTTACTTATTACATTTGTATACCGCTAGAAAGTTAGATCAAACACTATTCCTCTCTATAGTACTATCGGTTCACGAGTTGTGTGCTAACCAATGACCTATCACCTTGTTTGAGTTCTCTAGGTTCATAGTATAATATTTTCGGCAATTCCAGTGTATCAAAAGTTATTATGAAATGAACACCACATCTATACTGCTAGATCCGGCAGTCTCAAGCCACCTCAGCTTATGTCTGGCATTAGGAATGGAATAAACAGTGAAGACCGCAGAAATCCATCAGATATGTGCAAAGCAGTCCGCTGATGTATCATGTATGTACCAGTCCAATTTAACATGGGAAAGAAAGGCATATCCTTTTGCTTACTAACCTGCATCTGTGTCAAAGTCAAACCCACTCTTCCAGCCAGGGAATTCCTTATTAGCATTGCCATTCCATGTCTGTTCAAAGCCAGCTAATTCATCTGCACAATAAAGAAAGGAACAACACAAGATGCAAAATCAGCAGTTCAATGGAAAATTAAAACAGATTATCTAAGCAATCTTATTGAAGATGCTACCTTCTTCTAGATTGTGCAATGTCTGCATTGTGTCCACCTTACCATCAGAGGTAAGTTTCCTTGTCAACGAGTGCCCCTAGAATGACAGAAACATGCAATAAGAAACTCTTTTGTATCCATCAAATAAGGTCTCTATTATCGGAGCAAAGGAAAGGGCCAAAATTCAAATATGCCCCAACTATACACGTGGAAACTATGTTTTAGAATTTTACATCACTGCTACCACGGACAAAGTAGTGCCAGCCTAGAGAAAGATTCATATGAGAAATGCCGGGCCAATTAATGTTTTCCGTTTGTGTATTGATACTGGGACAGATTATTAACATCTCTCTAGCACAGAGAACACAAGAATTAGAATCCACTAAGATGCACATGACAATTCTAGGAGCTCGATAGTTAGTTGCCAACTTATAATCTTTGGAACCACATATACGTTCTGCTTTAATTTTTCTGTCGTTTAAGGTTTTTGCATACCTACTATGAAAATCATTTGATAGCATTAATCAGAGGCAGCATTTGACTAAATAACCATCACCTCTTCCTTAAATAAGTAACTAATGATTATATGCTTTCTTGGAATTGGAGGGCCACTGCCAAAATTATAAGTTTAATAAACATGTATGATAAAGCTTCTAAACATAAAACAGATCATAGGTACTTCAAATATTCTAAGAACACTCTCAAAAATCTATGACTAATAAAATATATATTATACCTTATCCTTGATTCCTCTGGAGATTCTGTGAGTTGCTTCACCAGTTGTGCTATCAGCTTGCTTGCTGTCCTCCAACACCCTCTGTTTAACAACCCACACACTGTTACAACCAATAAGAACAAGATTATTAAGCCAGGACATAAATGGAAAGAACATACTCCATCACTTCCAGCCCTTCGCGTGGTGGTGGCAGTGTAATACGTCCCGTCTATTCCACCATATGTAACTCTTCTATAGCTCATGCTCTGAGGCTTAGATTGTGTTCCTTCCAATTTCATGTCTTTCACTCCACGAGTCACATCTTTGGTTATGATCTTGCCCTTGCTACGGTCTGCAACACAAGTAGGATTAATGATGATGGCCGGCAAGAATGCTACTATGGACAGACACCATAAAGTCCCTTTGTACTTGTTGGTATTTTGGTGTGAAAGGGGTTTGATCCTATGACCTTTGCGTTATATAATGAATGGGAACTGAAGAAATTTCCTCCTACATAGGAAGGAGAAAAGAAATCTGTTGGATTAAAAACACATAAGCACTTCTACTCTAGCTTATAGAGATGGAAAGATCACATGCCCTCGCACCGCTGTTGCTCTTTTTTCCTTCAGCTTTTGGCCAAGCTTGTTTTCCTAATAATTACAATGGTATTTGCCGATAGGACACCTGACTTTTCAGTAAGGACGCATCTAAGTATCTAAGTGTGATTTGCACCATCTAAGTATCTAAGTGTGATTTGCACCATCCTTTCAATTCGCGGGGTTCAATTATTTGAAATGCCGGTATTATAGAACTATTTATTCCATTCTATCATGGGGAGGGATTAATAGGACATCTTGGGCAACAGTGGGGAGGAGATCAAATTCCTCAAGGATTAGTGTAATCTGTGGGGTGAAGGGAGCTTGCCATAACTAGTAAAGTTGCTGACATGCGACTCGAATATCGGGTTCAAGCCTAATGCAAGGTAAACCTGTGTAAAATAGCGCATAGCGGGAGCTTTACTGGAATTTATTTTAATCACATATTCTGCTTTATTGAATCTAATTTTCAAAAATAAAACAGTAGTAAAGGAAAATGAATAGAAGCAAAAGTTACCATCAGTTTGATCTTCCGGATGTTCAACAAGTGGATTTCTGTTTGCATACGCCCTATCTCTTTTCTTCTTAGAGGCATTAGCGTCTCCATCCTCCTCCTCTGGTTCTAGCTGCGCTTCTTCCTCATCATCCATATCAATCTCTTGAATTACTGGGCTCTTAGATTGATCAACTCGCTGCAAGTCATCAGAAGTTGTTGGATGTAACATGGAAGACTGAGATAAGTTTGGAAAAGGTTGAGTGAAGAATGGGTCATCAAATGGGTCTCTTCCTCCAAATCCAAATATACTTGAAATTATGCCTCTTCCTCTCTGCATATTCGAACACCACTCCCTATTTCCAGAAATTGAAATTGTTTGAAACAAAGGTGCAACCTAAGCATTTTGTATTTGAAAAGGAGCTGCTATCAGAGTGACAAGTGTTGGGGGCCTAGATTCTTCCCTGTTCTGCCACTCAGAACCTTCCAGTTCTCTCGTTTCCCATGTTTTTTTTTTTGGTAAATGTTTTTTTGTTGTTTAAATCAAAAAAGAAATTAAAATTTAACTCTCACATATATTTACTAAAATAAAAATAATTAGGGATCATTTGGTAGAACATATAAAAATAAATGTTAAATAGAGTATATTTATAATGATTGAATTAGTTATACATGCATTAATTATGATGAGATAATTCTTATGTATTCTTTGATTTGATGTACTAAAAATAACATACATTGCATAATTTTTTTAAAAAAATTATTTATTTACCAAATATGGTGGAAAAAATGTTTTAAAAAAAATTGAGGAACAAATAGATTTTTAATCATGCTAAAACATGCAGTAAATCCTCTATAAAAAAATGTAGCAAACGCAATATTATTAATACACCTAATTAATATATACTTTATTTTTTAAATTCAGTTTAAAAAATAAATATCACATAAATATTTAAAGTATGAAGATTCAGACAAATATTGTGATGTCCAGGTTAACCTATATTAGTGGTAATAATATTCGTCAATTATGTCCAAAGTAACCTAATTGCGTATAATATTAATAGGCCAATAAACATGAATAAATGAATACACATAAATATTAAAGTTTTAAAGCCATCCAAGAATTAATTACATTATTAACAGAATATTATCAATCTTTTGGGCACGCTATAGAATAAAAACTACCATATTCCAATTCATTCCAAATAAATAAATTTTATGAGTGGAATATCATTGGTGCTTCCAAACTTTAAACATATGCAAAATATATAGTCACAAAATCCATATATACTTATATAGTGTAACAGTACCGGATTATGCAAGGGATGTTGCAATTTTAAGACAATTCCAAGAGTGATTAGAACCACTTTACACAATTACGAACAATCAAATTAGACTTACACTTCGATCAAATATCAATCTACATTTCCAATTAAACCTGTTGTCAGACTTGATACATAAGCAAAATTTCTATCTTACAGAACACATTATGAATACATCATTGCATACCCTGGCTGCCGGGGCCTCTATCCTATCCTTCGTGTAGTTTCTGCACAGCGCCAGTAGATGTGATCACGGGATGGCCATCATTAGGTACTACTACTCTATGATTGTTTCAGAAAAACAAACTCAGCTTGGTAATGTACTTGATCACACCTAGAATTCTTGGGATTCGAGTTCAGGCTTTGATGGGTATTCAAGACCATGAAGTGCAGGTATCCTTCTTAAATCTTCTTCTGAGTATGCGGGGATGAACCAATACCGTTTGTCCAGGCCAAAAACCTGATGCATTAAATTATAAAAATCAGAAGGATGAAATGAGATGGATATAGCATATAACACAGATGAAGGTAATAATAACACAAACTCAATAAGGAACTCTAGCTAAAGAAGACATCATCAAACAACTGTACACGAATTTGAGCAGTCAGGAAAACACAGGCACACAGCCTATGCTGGAAAGCCTTGGGATTTGGTCCTTTCTAACGGCAACTTGGTTCACTGTGGCCAATACCAACACATCCTTTCAACACAAATGCCTTAACCTTGAGATGCATTTGAATACTCAGAGGCCCGTAAACGCATTCTTTATATGTTCCATATTAAGGGAATTAGGGAACAGGGAATCAGCATACTGATCCTGTGGATCTTTCAAGGAGAGTGCATCCAGGACCAATACCAATTGTCTGGAAAGTGTCAGGCAGGTAATAACTAAGTCGACCTTAGTGATTCAAACAAATAAAGGTATGTGAAGGCGATTGTCAACAGAAATACTTTGGATTAAAGGTTATTCAGACACCACCACTTACAAACACTCTCTGGTAATGAGGTTTCATGCAATATCTTGTCCCCTTGATTAGGTTCTCCAAATACCCTTATCTTTAATAAAAAATAAAACGGGATAAATAGAAGCACAAATTGCTTTGACCAGATTGGTTCCTCATATGTTGAGGCATATCATGGATTCTAAAAGTAACGTGATATAATGCTGCTAAAAAACAACAATTGAGATAAAGCAAGCAGGTTAAAAAGGTGTAATCATTTTTCGCTCCAAGATTTTCCAACTTAAAAGTACATGCCTACACCAAAGTACCACTTCTTTATATGGTGTCCTCACTTTTCAGGAGAAGATTAAAACGCAGGTGGTATGCATGTATAGATGTACACGTTCTGAGTTAACAACTGAACATGTGTAGATATGCAGGTGCTATTTCAGGTCTCCACATTAACATGCTGAAAAGTGAGTGCTTAATATAGAGGAACTAGCAACCATCTTGGGGTGCAACATTGGAGCATTTCCAACTACCTATTTAGGACTTCCTCTTGGAGCTAAGTTCAAAACAGAAGGCATCTGGAGTGGAGTCAGAGAGAAATTTGAAAAGAGATTGGCTTCTTGGCAAATGCAGTATTGTCTATGAGAAGGCAGACTTACTCTGATCAGCAGTGTGCTAGATAGCATTTCCAACTTATAATGTCTCCACCCTATTCCTGGCAATGTTTTGGAAAAACTTGACAAAATAAGAAGGGATTTCCTTTGGGAGGGAAACAGCAATGTGCACAAGTTTCACATAGTCAAATGGGATGAAGTCATTTTGCCTAAGAGGCTGGGGGGTTTGGGAATAAAAGATTTAGCTTTGCATAACAAGTGCCTCTTGATGAGGTGGTTATGGAGATACACACAGGAGGAGCAAAGCTTATGGAGAGAAATTATAATTGCCAAGCATGGAGCACTGAATCACTGGAGATCAAAATTGCCAGATGAACCATATGGAGTTGGCATATGGAAGTATATGTGCAAGCTATGGGAAGAGTTCTCACAATTCCATCATCTTGTAGCAGGAAATGGCCAGATAATCAGTTTTCGGAAAGATAAATGGCTTGGGAATTCTCCTCTAATGTCTGACTTCCCCAACATTTTTCAGATAGCCAGTGACCCTGACTCAACAGTCCATCAGAACAGGGAAGGGAATGCTTGGAACCTAATCCTCAGAAAAAACCTACAAGACTGGGAGTTAGAGGAAATGATAAATCTGCTAGCAGTACTTCACTGTGCAAATATCAACCCCCTAGACCCAGATCAATTCAAATGGGAGTTGCAGATAAAAAGGAATTCTCAGTGAAGGCCGCCTATAAACTTCTAGGTCCGCATAATACAATCAGAGAAAGTTGGCCATTAAATCTTATTTGGAAAAGCAAATTCCCCTACAAGATAAGTTGCTTCAGTTGGACTGCCATGCATGAAGCATGTTTACCACGAGATAACCTAGCAAAGAGGAAGTTTCACCTTCTCTCCGACTAGAATGATGGAGTCCGGCATCAGGCACAGTGGGAGAGGGAGACAAACCCACCAAAACCTGGACTAGGGTTGTGGGTCTTCCTCTGCACCTCTGGTCGGAAAAAGTTTTTAGGACCATTGGAAACCTTTGTGGAGGATGGATCGACACAGAGGAAGAGAAGAAGCTTCGTAACCATCTCAAATGGGCAAGAATCCATGTGCAAGGGGATGGCTCGAAAGTCCCCAAGGAGGAGTCCGTAAAAAGTGCCGGCATGATTTTTGTCTTGCAGCTGTGGACTGAATCGCCGGGGAGGCTTTACATCGGAGAAGACAAAGGACCCAATCCTTTGGTCCAGCAGCTTCCAACTCTTTACCCTAAGGATAATAAGAGGAAACCTGCAAGTGACAAACTGAAGTCACATGCTTCTCTGGTCCAGCAGAGTTCAACCCTTTACCCTAAGGATAACAAAGGAAAAGTTGCAACTGACAGACTGAAGTCACATGCTTCTGATTTTGCCAGTACAAGTAGAGCTAAAAATCTTTCAAATACACAGGTGGGCCGGGTTCTGTCTGCAAATGAGAGTGGCCCAATTTCTTCTGAAAATAAGAGCCCAATTTCAATTAAAGAGAAGTCCAGTGAAAAGCAGAATTGGGCATGTGAGGAGCATGTGAGTCTTTTTAAAGACTTGAGCAATCTAAAACTGAAAGCATATGACTTCTTGAAGTCATTTAGTGACTGGGAAAACAGAGTACAACAACTTGACACCTCCAGCATACTGGAGGAGGGGAGCAGAATGGGAGATTCAAACATGCAAATGGAGGCAGCAGCCGACATAATCTCTAGAGGTCGGAAATAAATTATCTACAGAAGAGAAAGTTGATGATATGAGGGCTTGTCAATCACAAGAAGCAGAAAGGGAACTACAAATACAACCGATAATCGATGTAGAGCCTGTGAATGTTCAATCACCCAACACCCAGGAAGTGGTAGAAACTGAAGCCTCAAATTGGGTTAACTCCCACATCTTAGAGCTAAGCAACACCTATGGGATCGCTTTTGTAGGTTTTGAGAAAGAAACACTAGCTCTCCTTATGAGAATTGATGAGAGGAAAGCTGTGTTAGATAAAAAAGGTCAAGAGAAGACAACTACAACCCCAAAAAGCAAAGGAATTGGCAAAAATGAGTTAAAAAATCTAAAATCGAGTCTGAATGAAGAGGTAGAAGGGGTCAGGAACAAGGGGAAAAATTTATATTTGACATATAAATGAAAGTCAAATTAATTTACTTGGAATGTGAGGGGGCTCAATAGCCAGAGTAATAGAGTGTTGATCAAAAGTTTATTTCAAAAGTGGAAGGCTGACATATATTGCTTGCAAGAAACAAAAGTACATAAGGGAGTAAAAGACTTAGCCAAACAACTTTGGCCATGCAGATGGACGAATTGTGGGTATATGGAGGCAGATGGTAGCAAAGGGGGAATCCGAATCATGTGGGATAGTAGGAACTGGAGGGGGACTCAAGTCGAGATGGGCCAACATTTCATAACTTATGAATTTGTCTCAACCCAAAACTCTTTTACCTGGTACTTAACAGGGGTGTATGCCCCACATACCAGAGAAGAGAAATTAGTTTGCTGGGAAGAGACATGTGCAGTTAAAGAAATATGTGGGGGACCTTGGGTGGCATGTGGTGATTTCAACACAATCAGAAGTATGGGGGAAAGAAGAGGGTGCAATAGAATCACTAATGTAATGACTGATTTTACAAAGTAAATTGAAGAAATGGAACTACATGATCCTCACACGAGTGGAGGAAAATTTACATGGTTCAGGGGAGTCAATCATCCTAGTGCGGCCAGACTCGATAGATTCGTGCTCTATGGAGTGGGAGGAGAGCTTCATGAACATTAGGCAAAAACTGATGCCTAGAGCAATGTCCGATCATTGTCCTGTCACTCTAGAATGTGGAGATTGGGAGCATAAAAGATCAAACTTTAAGTTTGAAAATTGGTGGTTAAAAGTGGAGGGGTTCCAGAAGTTGGTACATTCATGGTGGAATGAGTTCACTGTGGAAGGTTATCCAGACTCAGAAGATCTTTGGTATTGATTGGTTGATGCCCACAAAGCTTTAAAGATTTTACTGAATTGTTGGCAAGGTCAGAATATTAAATGAAAGCTGAAGAATATTTGGATATTAATTCCCGTATGCATCATATGGACAATAGGACAGTAGAGAAATTAGAGATGCTTTGAATGAAAAGAGGAGTTGATGCCTTTGTTAATGAAGATGTTTACACAACTAGTTCTATTGGGATAATGAAAAATTTGTTTTGAGATTATCACAATTTTTGGACTCTCCGGGATTCTTTTTTTGCATAGTGTTTGATAGAGGCAAGATTTCTGTAACTGTAGCAGTACCTCCTTGGTACTGTTTTATCAATAAATGTTTTACCTTCACAAGAGGAACAAAACTGGCTTTAAAGACCTTTCTCTGAAGAAGAGTTGCTGAATGTAATCAAGCAATGCGATGGAGACAAAGCCCCGGGCTCAGATGGTTTGACAATGAGTTTCTTTGAAGTTTGTTGGGACACTGTGAAGGACGTGATGGGAACTGTTCAAAACTTTCATCAGAAAGAGCTTTTTGAAAAGTCTTTTAGTGCCACCTTCATAGCCTTAATACCGAAGAAAGCTGGAGCGGAGGAGCTTAAGGATTTTAGACCTATGAGTCTAATAGGAAGTGTCTACAAGATACTTTCCAAGCTTATTACTGAAAGATTGAAGTCAGTTATGGGGAAACTAGTAAACAAACACCAAATGGCTTTCTTAAAAGGGAGGCAGATTATGGATGCGGCTCTCTTAGCAAATGAATTAGTGGACTCCAGAGTGAAACAAAAATTTCCAGGAATCTTATGCAAACTTGACCTAGAGAAGGCATATGATCATGTTAATTGGAAGTTTCTACTGAAAGTGCTGGAAGACATGGGTTTTGGTAAAAAATGGGTCAACTGGATATGTTTCTGCATCTCTAATGTAATGTTCTCTTTGATTATAAATGGCAATAATGAAGGCTTCTTTCCGTCTGAGAGGGGGTTAAGGCAGGGTGATCCTTTATCACCTTTTTTGTTTATCCTAGCTATGGAGGGGCTTAATCACATGATCAGGAGGGCAAGAGCAAATGGTTGGTTAAAGGGTTTCCAAGCTCAGGTGCAAGGACATAGTGAAGATGAAAGGGGGGTCACTCATCTGCTCAATGAAGATGACTCGCTAATATTTT
>DF362132.1:5931-45604 GCA_000787875.1 Solanum virginianum
ATATATATTATAAATATATTATATTTATTCGGGTAAAAAAAATTGCATTATATATTAAAAATGAATTATGCATATTATATTCCTATTTCTACTGTTGTATCTGAATCGGCTTTTAGTACAGGTGGTCGAATTCTTGATACTTATCTAACTTCTCTGTCTCCAAAAATAGTAGAAGCTCTTATTTGCACCCAACAGTGGATTCGATCACCTACTAAAGAATGCAAATTTGAAGACATATTGGAGGAAGTCTATAAAATTGAGCAAATTGAAGAAGGTAATTTTATAAATTCAAGTAAGAAAAGGTTGGTTACCAAACCATTCAAAAAAAACCCGAATTTTATTAGTTTGGTTTGGTCTATATATTAAAAAACCCGACATAAATGGTTTGGTTTGATATTTAAAAAATCCAAACCAACCCGGACTATGTACACCCCTAGATTAACAAATGTCTTAAACTCTTGTAATAGCGTGGGACTCGTAATAAAAAATTGAGAGAAATGTTAAAAACATTCCTAAACTTGATGAGGATTATTAGTTTCATCATCGAACTATTGATAATCTTAATTATTCTTGAAGAACTTGAATTATAGAAAGGGGCCTAAAAATACCTTTCATCCACTTATTTTGCTAAAATTATTTCTCTATTCGTCTTTTTAACTCATTTATACCCTAATATGATTTATTACTTGTCATTTTCATATTGTATGAAATAAAACACCACCATTTTTTTTCTTATAATCTCTCACTAGAAATAATATATCAACACTATTACCCAAAAAAAAAAAATTTACAAAAATTACATGATCATAATTTTTAAAAATAGTTATAGCTAGTTATTATTTCCCCTGTCGGACTTTATATGACTTTTTAGTCATTTTCCATTTTTATATTTAGTAAAAAAATAACTTTAAAATGTCATGAACCACACAAATAAATATTTTATATTTTAAATAAATATGCGTCAGTTGTGAGAGGTTTAAAAATAAATTCTCTTCTTTATTTTCATTACTTTCAATATTATAATTTTTTCTCCATTGATGTGACATTTATAAATTCGATAAATGTCATTTTGCATGAAATTGGATGGTCCTTAGTTGTCGTTGGAGACACCAGCCTCGACTCTTCCAACACATTGTTGGGCTACAATTTCCTTTTTCCCAGCAAAAACATGAGCGACCACCTCTTTCAACTTTGTCAAGCAATTACAACAAACATCTGGGAGGGTAAAAAACAATCAATCATTTCCTAATCAACAGCTCAATAGAAACACTTCCCTATGAAAATTCCATGTCACATCAATTTCTTCAGATATACTCCATACTAACTATTTTACTTTCATTCTTTTCCAACCCTCATCCTAACCTTTTTCTTTCCAAGAGATGATGATTTCCAACACCTCCTGGAAGTTCTACAACAGAATCCCAACTATATACAACCGCATGCCTCCATACGGTATAGATAGATTGACCATTAGCCTCCCTGAACGAGCAGATGTGATAAACCAGGCAAAATCAAGTTAGAAGAGAGTATGCACTCCAGGATCAGATAACATTTTAGCTGTTGAGATGCCACGTAATATGTTGTCCTTCCCTCGAAAATCAGTACACAATGGGCAACCTTTGAAGCCAAGTCTGCTTCAGCAACCATAGCTACTCTCATCATGTATCTTTGCAGCAGAACAGAGACTAACAATGACCAACTGAAACTTTTTCAAGGAGATGTTTTCCAGTCAAACTGAAGGCTGTTGAAACCATTGACTGCTTCTAGACCACTAAGCAGTTGGTTTCCCAGATCTTGTTGCTGTTGACTCATATTTCGCTCTCTCGCCATTGTCATGCCCACTAACCCATTCATTGCTGAAGGGTTATTACCCAATGCAGCTCGAATTCCATTAACCATTGCAGCTTGGCCCAGTCCATTGCTCATACTCCCAAATCCAGCACCAACACCTGTACTACTAGCATTGGCTGCCCCATTCCTAACAAGGCAATTGCTTCCATTCAGAATGGAATTATTACTTGTTGCCAACATCCCACGTACATTTTTTATATCATTCCCAATAGTACCATTACCTACCATGCCACCGCCACCGAGCTGTGAAGACATCATCATTTCATGTATAATTTTTTGTACAGAACTCTGAGAGTCATTAGCATCCATGTCACTTGAATGGGCTGGTTGCTGCATTGAGATTTTTGGAGAATTTGCAGAGTTCATGTGTTGCACGGATGATAAGCCACTGTGTGAAGCTTGTGGTGGATTGTTGGATGACGATGGTGTTGGAGATTGGAATTGAGAAGAGTTGGGTTGAGATTGAGGCATTGTATTTGAAGAATTTGGTGAAGGCATTTGGACAGCATTTCCCGAGTATGTACTACTTCCACCATTCACTGGATTTTGTTGTCTGGAGTTCATGGAATTTTGGTGCAGTAATCCAACAACAGTACCGCTAGACGAAGTAGCAGGTCCTTGGTTCACAGAGTTTTTTACATTCGACATACCATTGCTCAAAGGTAGTGGTGGTACACCAGGCTGTGAAGTCGTCTCATGGTTCGAGCTACTGACTGTTTGCTGTTGCTGCTGCTGTGGCTGCTGAGTCTGATCCTCAGTTGCTTGAACTGGACCTTGTACTCCAGCTGAAGCACCGTTCCTACGAGGAAACTTCGCCAAGCTCTCTGGAAAATTAAGAGTCGGGCACAATGTGAACTGTAAGATTCCATGTATGGTAAAACATAAATGCCAGGAAAGATGATCAAATACGAGATCAAAATAAAAGTTGTTCAAGGGCAACTTGAATGACTGCATCATCAATTTACCCCACACAAAAAAGGTGTGCAGAACGCTTTCACAGGTTAAGAGGATTTACTATGCATCATGTCCATTATGAAAAGTGAGCCTTAGTCTGTGAGAGTTGGACTGTGGTCCTCTCTAGTACCCCGCATTCATGTGAATTGTGAGGCTCAAGTTATGCATGACAGTTATCCTACCAACAGAACTGACTAAAGATGCAACGGAATGTGCTTGTATCACATGGGTTCTCTGCACAGATATGATGGTATCTACTTTTAATCCCCAGAGGCAATTTCATGGTGTGAGCACAATTTACTTCAAATGGCAATCCTCTCTTTTGCTCCCCCTTAATTTGTTCTCTTCTTTTTTATTTGACTGAAAAATCTCTTGTTTCAGCTTAAAAACTCAGGATCATGATCCCAATTCTCTCTATATAAGTGTCATTCTTTACTCATAGAAAGAAGACAATGGGCCTAATTCTCTGCCTTTCACCTAAAACCAAACTTGGACTAACAACAGCTAACCACACATCTCGTGTTGTACCACTTTTCCCATTGAACCAAAGCCCTGGGCCACCTTTAAACGACAATCACATGCCTCATCATGAAATATATTCTGATCTATACAACACTAACTCAATAGTGTCTCGAAAAACGCACAATCTCTTAGAATCCATCTAGGCTTAGCAAATAAAGGACATAATGAAAGAAGAAAAAATCTTATATAGACAATATCAATTAGTTGGCAATACGTCATGTTAGTAGCCTTCTTTAGTTCCGCTATTTCATATTCCTTGAGCCGAAAGGATATCAGAAACAGTCTCTCAACCTCCATAGGTAGGGCGGTTAAGATATGCATACATTCTAACCTCCCCAGACTCCACTTGTGGGATTCCACTAGGTATTTTTTTGTTGTTCTATATAACACCAACTCACAGAAAACAACCCCATCTATCCTCCCATTTTCATGAGTCACTAATTTGTCACAAGGTCAGTAAAATTGAATTGTGATGCAAGGAATTGATAGAAAGGTTAAATAGGTTGAACTTACCCATGGGTCCGGTCCCTGTCTCCCTGCTATGGTCAATTAAATCTTTCATGCTATTAACCACTTCCGATATCTGCAATCCACCAAGAACACAACATATCCATGGTTAATCACAAGGCCTCTTTTAATTGAACGGAATTTATAAAACAAGCATAACACCACCTGACCAAATGTTATTACACAAGCAGCTTTAATTTTGGTTTCAAAATTAACGATTATAGAACTTTTGGGAAACAAATAAACTGATCTGAAAACCTAAAACCAAAAAACCTTGAGTTCCCACTAGAACAAACATTGTGTAAATGAAGTCAAGTTCTGAACGTAAAGACGAGATTCCCCAACAGTAGGAAAACATTACACTGCAATTGAAAAGCTAAAGTATTATACATGAGTTAATTATACACGTCAGTAAAAGGAAAGCTCCAAAACCACAACATTAACAGTCATCTCTAACCTACTGGCAAAGAATTGAATGTCGCCATTTTCAAGTCTGCTCCAAAAACAACAGGACAACATATGAAAGGAAATGAACTGAAACAGGACGACAGAACTGACTTTTAAATCAGACATAAAAAGAGAAATGCATAAGCTGGCCCATACACTTAATAACTATTACAGTAGTTAAATTTCTAACAATCACGATAAGTGATGTTAATGGATGCACGATAACTATTTCCACTACTTGAAACAAAAACCTGCATAAGGGATAGCGAAGGGGAAAAAGAGGAGCTCTCTATGCAGAACAAGGTACATACCTGTAGGCATCTTACATATCTCTTTGTATATCCTAAATCATTTACCAATGGAACTTCCAAAGCTTTTGCTAACTGACGAGCTGAAGCAACAAACCTGAAGCAAAATTAGAAGTCAAAATTACTAAATAACTCACGGATCTAAAGCTAAAATAAAGGAACACATGATGATAGCAGATATGCAATCTTCATGAAATTTTCAAGAATCAAGGTATCTCCAAACTTAGCTTTACAACTGAATGCTAACACGTTTTGCTTGTGAACCACCTCAAACCACTACCCACAGCAGTGGCATAGCTAGGATTTAAGTGAAAGGTGTTCAAACTTTGAAGGGGTAAATAAAAATTAAGAAAACACAAAGAATGGGTGCGAAAATTTTAGGTCAAGCTACATAATATTTAACTAAGACAAAAAACACTTGTTAAGAGTATTAACAATAGCAAAAATTAAAACTAATGTAAAAATAGAAAAAAGAATTTCTTCCAGTGAAAGCATAATCCAAATATATTATATTAGTCAATCCTACTCGAGGAGATTTCATATCTTGAAATATCTTTACAATAAACTCACTCATTAGAAACATTATTAAATCTCTTTTTGACATTAAGCACTACGAAATTGCCTAAAAATCATCATTTATTATAGAACATTTTAGTTGTAAAATTTCTTTATTGAATTATCAAATTGATGATGTATTCCAATTAGAAAAATAATTACAAGACACAACATAATAACCCAAACGAAAAAAATTGCAAAACAAAGCTAAGCCACCGTAACTGTCACGAAAATATTTACAAATACGAAAGAGGATTCTACATTTTGTGCTTAGTTTTGTGATGCCTATAAACTAAAACTCACTTCATTTCAATTTGTGAAAACTTTTTGCTTTTTGATAATCAAGTTAACTAATCGTTGAAGCTAAATTGGACTAGATCAACTCAATATTTTAAAACTAAAATTTAGATATTCAAAAACTACAATTAAAAAAACGAAAAAAATAATTACATGTTGCAATTCTACACATCAATAATCAATATGATAAAAATAATACATTTTAAAATATTGATGAAAATTCACATAGTTTGAATCTTAAATATTAACGAATGATATCACATAAATTGAAACGAAGTAGCTTTAAATGAAACAAAAAATTCTTGTTTTAGATAGCAACAAAACATTGAATCTATTAACAAGAATATTTTTTTGTTAATTTTAAATGGCACAAGCAACAACTAATTAGTGAACAACTTGTTCTATTTTTCTTTTAAAAGAAGTCAACATATGTAAGCGGCAAGAATTCAACCCACGCTTCCTCAATAATTCGGAAAAACCTTGGCCGCTGAGCTATCCTTCCAGCTGTGCCAAGGGTGTTCAAGGGTAAATAATTATCTGTTTTAAACGATATTTGACCTCTACATACCGTATAATTTTGACAAAAGATGTTCGGCTGACCACCGTTCCAAGGCTATAGCTATGCCCCTAACCCATACCTCCCGAGATTAATGTTATTCCATGGGAAGAAAATTCATCCTCTCCTTTTGGTAGGTCCAAGCACCAGATGACATCCCCAGCCCCCTACCCCCTCCCATATGTCATCATACCACTAAAGCGAACTAATTGAGGATGTTTGATGAGCACGAGAAGAGACTGGAACTTAAAGTAACACCCCCACAGGTCTCACAGCCAGCATTCAACCCACACTCCAAAACATGATACTCTTAAAGTTCAACTTCCAATTTAACATTAAAAAAAAATTGTACTAAATTAAATAAGGTAGACAGCCATGCACCTAAATACACCATTGTGGTAAGATATCTACCAAATGTGAATTACAAATAGATCCTATCTCATCACCACTGCCCACTAATGCAGGGATCTAATAATTGGGCACTGGTGACCTCTTAATAAAGAGAGAGTTAGATATTCAAAATAGAAATTGCCAGGCAACAACCACCATCAGACAAATTAGCCAATTACTTGATCTCTTCGAAAAGAGGGCTAGATATGCTAAATAGAAATAGTAAGGCAGCAAATACCACCAAAGTTGTGGAACATTGCCAGCCCATTACTTAGAATGAACGCCATAATGCAAGTATCTGGACTTACATATTGCAATTATTCTGCAACTCAGAAACAGACGCACTAGATGATGCATTTTGGGTGGCGGCCTGGTACTTTTGAGCTGCAGCACCAAGTTGACTAACCTATACCAAAACAATAAAAGGCAAATCAGAAATGATTGAATAGCCCGTCTTACATGCAAAATCAACAATCAAAGCTAAAACGTCATCCAGCTGAAATAAAAATATATGATAAAACAGTTAAGATGCCACAGAAGTACGATCAAAAGCAACATATTGAGAACAGCTTCAAAGAGACATCCTGAAGTAGAAAACCTAATCCACTCACCATGCACGAGATCTTTTAGGAACACTGTACTAACTGCCTCAAAGCATTTGGTCTTGGCTAAGTTCATTTGGAGAGTGTTTTTTCAGTATTTCATGAGCAAATTGTGTTAGCTCTAATCTTTTCAAAAAATGTTTTTTAAGTGTCAAATCACAAAAAAGGACAAGTAAAATGTTTTTTAAGTGTCAAATCACAAAAAAGGACAAGTATTAATGCAAATCACTGTTAAGATTATTCTACAGGAAAAAAATATTTTAAATAATTATAATGAAAGACTTCAATAAAGTTTGTACTGTTATTTAATTAAAATAAAAATACATTTTAAACATCCAACTAATATGTAATACACAGAGATAAATCAATAAAAATATTAAATATTAGTATAATATTGGCAAGATGATTTGCATATACTAAAAACCATTAAGCAATATATATCATTTTCACCCACGAAAAATGACGCGTTTAAAAAACCATTGCTCTTATAAATATATATAATGAAAATTCACTGCGATATATGAAGCATAGTGGTAATTATTAACAATGTTACTCTTTCTTACCAACCAGAAAAATAAAAGATAAAAAATAACTCTTACATGAAATGCATGGATACTAATATTAAGAGGTAAAAGGGAATGAGATATTCTAAAACTAGTTTTTTCTTCCATTTTTACAAGAAAAAAAAGGAAATGTTTGTTTCATAATTAAGAATCAATAAATTAATGAGGGATACGCTTGATAAGTATATACCTCCAACATGTAAGTCCCAAGCCTAAACCATTGAGTTACTCTAAAGGGTATTTATGGTAGAGGTATATTTGTCTAGAAAAAATATTTTTTTACTTCTACCTTTTACTAGAAGCAGACACTTTAACTTCTTCCCAACAGTATAAATTCTGCTTTTGCAGTTGCTGCTACTCAAAAGCACTTCTACTTATTCACTGAACAATTCAAGTTCAGAAATAAGTGCTTTTGGCCTTCAAGAAGCTTGCCCGAAAAGGTACTAATTTCATTTAATTCATAACACACAGATAATAGTTAAAGCATGAATCCTTTACTTGGTTACCCAAAAATGAGTTTTTACCATCCGTATTAACCAGATTATAGTTCACTATATGCACTCATAAAAGCAGGAAATACAATGACAAATTTAAAGATAGTGCAGCTCTAAGGGAAAATTAATGAGTTTTGCGTTTACCAGTTGAAATCTAGCTTTTTGTTTTCTTTTCTTTCTTTTAGATAAAGTTGTAGCCAATCTGGAGCCAAAAGTTCTTCACCCCGCACTTACTGGATAATGACAAACCTTAGAAACTAACACCGAAAGCCAGGAACTTAGGGGATAATTGGATTGGCTTTTTTTAAGTGGCTTATAAGTTAAAAGTCAAAAGTCTTAAGTTGGAAACCCCTAACTTTTGGCTTTTGGCTTTTTTTTGGTACTTTTTTTGTGTTACCTCAACACTTCCAAAATTAAAAAGCGCTTAAAAGTCGAAAGAATAAATCAATCCAAACACCCACTTAACTATTATAGCATATTTAATTCATGTCTCGTGAAAATCTAGATGTTAATATTATTAGATAGCAAACATAAAATTTTTGAAGTAAATCCTCATACAACTATCACATTTAAAGCATACTTCTTTTTTGTTTTCCATCTTTTTAGGACTATGGTGTTAGGGCCAGTTTTCACACACCTCAACTAATTCCATGGGATGCCTGTCTCCTCCCACTATCGAAAGATACCAGGTAATTCTATCCACCAAAGCTAGGACAAATGGGACGAATCACCTAGTGTTTTCTATCTTCGCTAGGATTCAAACCTGAGACCTCATGGCTCTCAACTAAAGCTTACTTCAATCCATGTTTCTCTACTTTGTCACTTGAAGTTGAATTTTTTACATTCTTTTCCTTTTTGTAGCATACTTTTATCATATTGTAGTTCACTATTATGCAAGCATAAAAGGCAAAACAAAAAGATAACAAATCTGAAGGTTAAGGGGTATACTAGCTTAGATCTAGCTTTTGATTGTTTTTTGTTTTCAATTGAGTTGTGTCCAATTTTCTGCACCAAGATCCATCACCCGATACTAATCTTTTAACAATCCTACTGAGAGAGATTCGACTTAAAATTTCATCAGCGAGAAGTACTTTCTGATATTAGGCATTTGAAGCTAGTTATGATTGCTGGATAAGAAACAAATCATTAATGTATTAATTTTCATATAACTTATACGACGTTTGGTAGGTAGATAGGAGATAAGTTTATTCATATATAAAATTAATGTTATGTTTGGTTGACAATTTAGAAACTCGCATAACTAATACATATATAAGTTACGAGGGAATATATGTATTATTTTATGTAAGATAGAAGGTGGAATAACTAATACACGCATAAAATAATACATAAATTCCCTCATAACTCATCCCTACATTACTAATACATGAATAACTCTAACTAGCAACCAAACGACCCCTTAGGCCTTAGCCATGGATAGAACTTCTACGAAATGCATTTCAAATCGTCATGCAAACAGTCAATTCATTTCCATTCATGGACAGAAATGGAGACGATAAACTACTAATTGGAGCTTAATTCATCTAAAAAGCAATTTAAAGCTGTCTATCAGCAGCCCTTACCGCTTCAATACCACAACAGAGGAAAAAGAATAAGACGCTTTCTAAACCATTCTATATTGCTGAGAAGAAGAAACAGGTAATTTTGAAATTAGAAAAGAACAAAAATGCAAAAGAAATCCTGTACTTCTACGTGTATTGAGCTTGTACCAACTGACAAAAAAGAAGAAAATAAAGACCATAAACACTCACAAGACCATACTCTCATCCAATCACATAGTAATGTTGATAATAAAGATCAATCACATCAAATTAGCACATAGTTCCAGATCAATGAAACAAAAAAGCTTCTGCCACAGCAGATGTGGAAAGAAATAGATGGAAGAAGTTCTTTACTTTTCAAGTAAAGTTTTTCTAAAAGCATCTTCAATTTTTTTTTTGGGGGGTCCGGGGGGAGGGGGGGACCGAACACCTAGAGAGAAGCTCTTCAGGTTTTGCATCTGGTTGAAAACATTTTAACCTATTTTTAAACCTACGCCACCGAAACATCTGATATCAGTGAATAGAAGCGTATGATTCAAATCACAGTTGAAGCATGACTTCATAACACATCCTTGGAATGGCAGTTGAAAGGTAAAATTGTTAACCTGAGGTATCAACAATCTTCTAGGGATAAGCTCCTCATGACGTCGTGCACAAAATTCCCAAGAAACTATCTGCCAACGAGATACAAAAAGAACCCAGATCAAACAAATGATAGCGTTAATATATGAACCGTGCTAGGTCTCACTGTCCATGAATAAGCACTTCACTGAATATAAAACTATCAGTTCTTCATTTAACCTTCAAATCAGGTTGTGAAAACACTAGGCGAAGCTGACCATCACGGACAACACGAAGTTGCTCAAAGACACTCTCCTGAATCGCTTTTGCATAATCTAGGACTATTTGCCCAGATGAATTCTGATATTCACGAGGCATATCGACATAGAGAAGTTCTTCCAAAGTGCCACTTTCATACTTTATCTTGAAAAGCCTGGGCAAGACCTCAGCAGTCGCTTCTGAGAAAAATGAGTTGAGATGTATCAGATGATGAAACAGAATTATCAGCTGAGAGGAAAACCAAATATATAAGGAGGCATTAATTGAAGAAGGTGTCATGTAAAGTCACAAAGTTAGTCAAGTGTTTCTCGACCAAAATATAATTCAAGAGCTGGATGCTGCAAAGAACATACCGAACCCACGGCCTGGCTTGCGGTTGCATATTTCGCAGTGCCACACATCCTGCAAATGACACAATATTGATCAAAGATATAAACTGATTTGCTAACAGTTGTTCTACAGTTAATCAGCAGCATTTATAGAACGAGCTCTAAATGGAGCATCTGAGAGAAAAATATATCTCTGTTGTAATAGAATACTATAATGTAGCATGAAAGTTATTACAAAAACACTATTTTCATTTAATGGGAGAACAAACAAACATTACAAAAACAACTATGTAAATAGCTTCTACATAAGCAGTGCACCTGAGGAAAAACTCCAGTTGTCTGCCGACCACTTCCATACATAGAGACACACCATTTTTTCTTGGCATTGGGAGCGAAATACTCGGCAACAAACTTTCTCCAGAACTCAATGTTATTGTCCTATAAAGAAAGTAGAGACATTTGTTAGGAAAAAAATTGATATCATACTTTCTTTTTCATTATCTGGGCAAGTTGTGGGGTAGGGTGTAGTGCATAGATGCCACACAGTGATATAGTTGACTCATTCCACTTACTTCAGGTCTATGTTGCTGCTGATACATATAATGAGTCAGCCGACGGGCACACATCCCAGGCTCATATACTGGCTTTACAGGAGGTCTTACAGCAAGATTCTGCGGTTGAAATTGTTGTTGTAGTGGGTTTCTTTGTTGAGGGATAGTCTTCAAGAGTTGCTGATGATGCTGGAGCTGCATTAGCCTCTGTTGATGCAAAAGTTGGGCCGCAGCAGCAGCTTGAGGGGACTGCCTTGACATCTGAAGGAGCTGCTGCTGCTGTAGAAATAAAGATGGGTCTGATTGTTGTTGTTCTACTTTGACAGGCGCAAGACCTCTCATACTTTGAATCTGTTGTGGTTCCATTTTTACAGGTGCCAAGTTTCGCAGAGCTGGCAACTGCTGGGATGTTTGATCGTTAGTCACCTGTGGCTCCATTTTGATGGGTGCCACACCTCCTAATTCACCGCGCATGGACTGAAATTGATGCTGCTGTGGCAGCGTTTGGGAATTTATAGGGGAAGAGAACTGCTGCAACTGTTGATTATGTTGAAAATTCGGGGAATCAAGCTGTTGGGATCGTTGTTGGTCAGTCAACATGTTGTTACCAGAGGGATTAGGGAACTGCTGTCCTTGAATCTGACTGCTATTTGGATTAGTCGCCATGGCTGATGACATAAACGATGTTGAAGGAGCACTAAATCCCATCCCATTTCCTACACCAGAAAGTGGATCAGTCTCAGCCCCATTATCAACAGGACCACGTTGAGAACTTCCTGGTCCAACCAGCCCTGCATTAGGACCTCCATTTGCAAAGGACTGATGTGAAACATTGGGAGCATTCCCTAGCATATTCATGTTAGAAAACATTGTCCGCGGAGAAACCATAGAAGGGAAACAACCTGGTGAAGGCATTGACCCCCCTTGACCACCCATTACACCTGAATTTGATCCCAGTAATGAGGAAGGTACTGACTGGGAACCTCCAAGTGGATTAGGAGGCCCTGTTGGAACCATTTTTCACCAAGAAGAACACAATCTAGGAACACTTGAGAAAGTACAGAAACTTCCTAAAATGGCATAAAAGCCTTAAGTTAGTATAGAAATTTCATAAAATGCCCACACTAAGCCCGAGAAACTTCAATTGCTCTGAAGAAAGAACTAGGCGGAGAACCAAGCAACACCAATAATATGATTCAATTGAGCCAGTGATTACCAAATGGATCTGAGGTAGACGTCAGAAAGTCTCCACTTTTTACCCAAAAGATGGAAGCTTGTCTCTGAAACAACTAAACCACACTTCCTTCCGCACAAATAGCAGTCTTTCGCCCGCTTATTGGCATCATCCACTGCAGGAATTATTCAATTTTATGTCAATTTTTCCCTCCCTTCTAAGAAACATGGATTGACCCCACCCCACCCCACCTTACTTTAAATCATCTCATCAGAATGTTGTGCACACAAAACCCCAAATCTCAATAGTTCAAAGACAGGAAAATCAAACTTCATTCTTATCCCTTTAGAACAAAAATTTAGAAAAGCAACAGTAGAGAATATTTACCCAATTTTCAGACTCAGAATATTGGAATCTCCAAAAAAAAAATGATTAAAAAAAGCTCCCGTAATTGATTAAACGCTCAACATCATAGAAAGAGAAAAAAAAAAAAAACTTAAACAACGATAAGAACACTTGATCGAGCCCTAAATCTGGCAACAAATAATAAAAGCACTCGATCGAAGCTCAAATGAGCAACTTTGCACACAACTTGAGCAAGCAAAATTGAAGACTTACCAGAAGACAATTTCAACACTGACTCACCGCTGATGGATTATTCCTTGTGCGGAACTACAACTACAAATACACAAAAATTTTAGCGTCACCTTTTTTTTGAGCCTCACTGTGCTTACAGTAGATAGATTCAGCTTCTTAGCTGTATGTATTTTTTTTAGAGAGAGAAAGTTGAAGAGAGAGAGTGTGTTTACGGACGTCAAAATTGCATTCAATCAGATTGAATTTTCTTCTTCGTTTCTTCTTTTTCTTTACCAATTCTTCTCTTTCTCTCAATCAAAACGAAGTCAAATCCTCTTCTTTTTTTTCTAGGGGTATGGAAGGATTTACACATGCATGTGGATCGATGATGGATATATTTTATGCGACTTTTTATACCTAATACATCATCACCGCCTGTTCTGTTGTATAATTGACACTTGATATCAATAGTATTTACAGATTACCCTCCAGATATTTATGTTTTTAAAACGTTTATAAATGACGGAACATCGTTTATAACGGCACAAAATTCATAGGATCGTTTTGGCAGAATATATTAGTAAAAATAATAAATGTATTAATTACATATTATTATGATAAGGTTTACATTATTAATATCATCAATTTTTAGGTATTAATAATGTATAGAGATTTACGGCATGCAATAACATGATTAAAGATTTAATTGTCCATTAAAATCTTTTTTACATTTTTTTATTATAAATATGGAAGGTATTTTTGTCAATAAATTTTTTTATGCAATATTATTTTTAATGCATCAACTTAAACAATATATAAATATATTCTATAAATAACTAATATAAATATAATTAATATATATTATTAATAGAATCATTATTAATACGCTCCATTTAGCAATATTTTTATAGGAAATGATACTTCAAAAATTAAGATTCCTCTAATTCGTCTATAGAAATTTACTTTTTTACTCCAAATTCGTTTTTGAAATAAAATGAATATCATCTCAAATGCTGACATGACCCAAAAAATGAGGGGCCAGCAATAAAAAATCTTTAAAAAAATAATTCGGCTAATATGTGTATTAAACTAATTATGAAGATTTATGCATAAGTCCAATAATTATTCATAAGTTTATTTTTTAATAATATAATTAAATATTATCAAATTTTTTCATTAAGTGTAAAATTAATATGCAATAAATATTATCAATATTAATTAAATTTTAAACTTAATGATTAAGTGATTATATATATATATGTGTGTGTGTGTGTGTGTGTTTAGCCCTCCAACTCCCACTTATAAGATTAAAGAATATAATGTATAAGAAGAAGCTAAGCAAGCAGTTCAAGCAGATACTTCGACAAAGAGATATTTGTTTAACCCCCAACTTCCACTTATAAGATAAGAAAATACTCCTAGTAAAAATAGTTTATCTCCTACTTTAAAGAACCTTTAAATGACATGTGACAAAACAAAAGTGATTAAAAATAATATGCAAAAGAAAAACTTTATAAAAATTCTTACAGTGCACAATTTTGTGTTATATATTATTCATTAACAAACTAAGTCTTAATGAATACTATGATCAATGAACTTAGATAGCGCAATAAATACAGATGTAATGTCTTAAAAAAATATACATAATAATAAAATAAGGGTTTAGGTCTTATAATTTTTAGATCTAACATAATAATAGATTTTATTAATATGCTATTTATATGGGTCCTCTAAACATAATAATTATTAAGGTACAATTTATTAATGAATCTTATATAGCGCAATAAATTAATACGTACGTTATATTTGTAATCTAATAACGTCATACGTTATGTTGATCACTTTTCGCCTTTTCCCACCTCGTTTAAGTTTTGAACTCTTCTTTGAACCCTTTAACTTGCCTTTTTGGCCTATGTTCTCTTATTTTATGTATATTCTTGAATGGAGACAAAGAGTCACAGTAAGCAATGCAATACACTTTTTTTTTGGTCAATAATAAAATTTGGTATAAAAATTAAGAAGTAATAAATAATGGGATAGTTTTATTAAGGAAAAACTAAGTTTGTATCTCTTTAAATCAAATTATTTACATTCATATACTCCTTTACATTTTGTACTTTCATGCTATTAAAATTTTGCCCCCCTAATATTAAAATTCGCGCGCTGACGTCATGCCGACGTCAGCACTGCTTGGAAGATATACCAATAGGGTATACATATACCAATAGGGCATCACAGATGATTAATCTCAATCCTATATGATATCGATTTGGTATAAATATACTAACAAAGTATATAACGAATATATTTTCTACTAATTTAGAGTTTAATAATTTTTTTATTTGTTTCTTTAAAAAAATCTTATATATCAATTGGATATCAATACACCGTCAGAATATCACAAAGGGCTGAGCTCATTCTACATGGTACCGCTATAGTGTGTATATATATATATATACACATACCGCTAGAGTATATTTGATAGTATGCCGATGTCAGCACACGAAATAAAAAAGGGGTAAGTAGGTAAAAAGGTAAATAATTTGGGTAATGGGTTCATTAATGATAAATAATTTAGATTGAGTCTATTAAGAGTAAATAATTTCAAATTAAATTTATTTTGTGTACTTTTTCCTTTTATTAAATCACACCTATTTTGTCTAAACATAGAAAGTGAATACTAATATTTAATAGCAAGGATATACATATAAGATAATAAATTATTTATTAACTTTATAAATTAGATAAATATTCCCGTTGTTCCATATTATATGAGCATCTTTCTATAAATATTTGTCTCATATTATATGAGTACTTACTAAATTAAGATAGAATTAATTAAGTTTTTTTCATTTTATCCTCACCATTAATATAATATTTAAAAATTTTAAGAAGTTGATTAATTACTTTCACATTCAAAGAGTAAACTATTCCTATATTTTATGTACATTTTTTCTAATTTAATTTCATGTAAATTGATATAAATAAAGTATAAAATGATAAAATTTACTATTATATTAATAATTTCTTAATTAATGTAATTTCATGTACATTGATATAAATAAAGGAAAAAATGATAAAATTTATTATTATATTAATAATTTCTTAATTAATGTGTAAAATAAAAAATGCCCATATCACATGGGATGAAAATAGTATTATTAAATATTCTAAAATAATTTAATAAATAAGTATTTCCTAGTCAATGCAAGAAGGGAGTAGATGAAATTGAAGATCCTTGACCTCTATCTAATTAGTAAAATATTCATACTTATTAGGAGAGTGGGTAAGCTTCATGGCATCAACATATATGCTTGATGTCTTAAACTATTTTTAAGGATATTTTAGGCTTTTATTATCTTTTTAAATTTTGGTATAGCTTGGCATGAGTGTGTCCTACTTTTTTGACTCTCAATTTTCTTTTTTTATGACTTAAATTGATTCATGCAAAATAAGTAAATATAACAATTTTTTTGACCTTTTTAACGCACTTAAAGAATGTTTAAATGGAGATGACGTCAACAAAAGCATATGATGTTCCTATTTTTGTCGCTTTGGTGAAGTGATTGAATCTTGAAAAATATGCATCATATATCGAATCAAATTAATTTGATTTGATTTTTTTAAGTTCAATTTAATTTTATTTAATATTTTTAAATTGATTTTTTAGTATAAATTAATGAAAATAAATCAAAATATAACATACTTAAAAATTTAAAATCATGTCAAGTAATGATCTGATCGCATGGAACACTTATTGTGCTTGAAAAAGTTAAAGTCATATGTATTTTTGTCAAAGAACTTGCACCTCCAACTATTGTTTGAGAAAAACAAGCACGACGACGAATTTTTTACATGACATAAATCGAAAAAAATATGTTTGAATTTCTCTTGGAAAATAATATTTTAGTTTAACTATATAATTTAATTTTTTGGGGTCTAATATATGTATAATTTTTTTAAATAAAAACTTGGTGCACCGATGTTTCGAGACTCCTAAACTGAACATCAAACTGAAGAACCAAACTTTTGAAAAAAAAATACCGAATCAAAAAGTCGAAGAACCAAATCACTTTGGTTCGATTCAATTCGATTTTTTGGTATCTATGTCCACCCCTAGTGATTCTAGAGTTTTTTTTTTTGATAATTATACATAGAAAAATGCTTTACATTTAAATCATGGCATTAATAATTTAAAATATATTAAAAATTTAATTAATTTTAAAAAATTTGTATGTGTCAAATAAATCATAGCAGAAGAAGTAATGTAATTTTCTTTTATATATATAAGGGAGAGAATGTGAGCAATTTAGAGTTTTAAAATCATATTAAAAATTTAGTTGACTCTTGAAATTTCGGCTATATTATATAAATTGAGACAGAGAAAATATCAAATATTATTTGAGAATCGCATAAAAAATATGAATCACAATTAAAAATATTCAAAAATATATATAAAAATTTGAATGATTCTCCTAATTTCATCAGCATCATATAAATTAAAATAAATTAAGCACTTTCTCTATTTCATATTAAATAAATTTTAGAAATTTTTCATGTAGCTCAAAATTAGTGAATTGTGCAAGTTCAAGACAATGTTTAAGCCTTTTGTATTTTTTATTTAGTTTACCCCTCATTTACATTTTATAGTAGATAAGTTCAAGAGTCAATTGCTCCTATTTATCATTTTATTTTGAACTATTTCTATTTTTAAAAAATAGTTTGGCAATACTTAAAAAGACAAAAGTGAAAAGTGACCTGCAATTTATGTTTTAAACTATTTTATAGGTATATATTACTTCACAATTGGTGTATTCACTGGAGTAGCAATTACCATCATAGTAATAACACGACTTAGTAATTACTGTGTCTTGTTTGTTTGTCATAATGTAATTACACTGTAATTACAAGTGTGTTGTTTGCTTGTATAAGTATAATTACAAGGCTATGTTAAATTTTAAAAGCAAATGTTAATTATCTAAAATTTAAAAAAAAAATTGACAAATAAAAAACTTTATAAATAATATTAATTAAATTCAATATTTAAGAGACATATTGTAATTTGATAATATATTAATTAGTAAACTAATATTGTAAAAAAAAATTAGAATACTACTCGTCCCTCACCCTCAACTTCCTCCGCCTCCTATCCCTTCGGAAGTCCCCACCCTCGTAATTTTAAATAAATATATTTATTTAATGTAATTAAGATATTTTTTTTATTGTGATTGGAGAACTATAAAGCTATATGAATTTTTATATTTTATTTATTTTGATAATATTTGTATGAGATCTTAAAATAGATCGGCTAATGTTTGTCAGTTAGAAAATATAAGTAATTCATTAAAATACATATTAATTAAATAGATTCTTTTCACTTTATATGGACTGTAATTACCTCTGCCAGAAGCATGCAACTGAATATTGATGAGGTTGATTTTATCCTTTTTTGTATTCTTTCATTTCATTTTAATTTATTTTAGTTTTAATTTTTTTATATATTAATAAATTATATAAAAGATATTATAAATCACAATATTAGTAATTTCAAATTTTATACTAAAATTTGGACAAAAGAATCATATATATTTGAAATGGTGTTAGAAATATTATAAATCATAATAATTATCAACTTAAAATTTCAAAAGACAAAAAAATTTAAACGTTTCTTAAAATTTTTGTATGTCACATAAATTAAAATAAAAAAATAATATGCATTATTTAAAATTTACGCCAAGGATACGATAAATCATATTAATCAAACAACTATTTAAAATATTTAAAAAATAAATAAAATTTGATTGATATCTCTCAAAAATTTATATATGTGACATAAAAACTAAAACAAAGTAAAAAAACTTATATTAAAAGTATATTATAAATTATAATAATAAGTAATTTAAAATTTTGAAAATATATAATTTTTTTATCAATATCATCTAAATTAAAATAAAGCAAATACATACCGAATCCCACATGAAAAAGAATGTGGTAGAATATTTTTGTGAATAGAAAATGAAAACCGAAGGCGAAAAAACTCCTAGGGTGGCGGAACCATGCGCGCCAATCCACGTGTCATCTAATGTCTGATAAACAATTAACTAGTTCAAAACAGTGGCTGAAGAAAGGGGAATGATAGCGTGACATGGTGTTCACGGAAATCCATGTGGAATGTTGCTACATATTTCCAGCTGTCAAAAAGATAGAATATATTTTCATGCTACCACCAGTGTCGTTAGCTTCTTCGGAAAATCATTAGTAATCATGAAAAATGTCCACACCATTTCTCATTTTAGGCTTTCGAAATTCCATTATTAGCCTTTTGTTTTAATGCCCCCACCTATTTTGTCTTTATACCCAGTGGGGTATCTGAGCAGTGACGTCACTGCGATGCAATCTTCTTTTTATTCATTTTCACAGTATATATTTGAATTTGACGTGCTTCATTAATAAAAAGTACCCCTAATATTTTCTCCGTCTTATCTTATACTTCCTTTATTTCAAATTAACTGAATTTTTAAATTTTTTTTAATATTCAAAATAATTGAATTGTTCAAAGTTCAAGATGAATATTTGAAAAATCTATTAAATCATAGAGGCAATTCAAAAACTGATATTTCCTTCAAGAAGCAACAAGGAAAGTACAGGAATACTTAACATCTCATATTTTATACTTTCCCCAATAGGAATACAGATAGCACGACATACAGATGTTTCATTCTTGGCGATAATGCCACGTCATGGCCATAATAGTGTTGTCCCGGAGAAATTCTTGTGTCACTGTTAATTGCTTGACTGACTATAACAGAACCTGAGGAACATTGCTTCCACCCATACCATACTGTTCATCCAACACATAACCTTGATCACTTATTCTTTTATGAGGATAAGAAGTACCATTTGCCCCATCAATCTTCAATCTTTTAATTTCCTTTTGAAGTTGGGTAGAATGAAACACATCCTAGCCAGGTATGACAAATCTACTAGGTGATTTCTGCTCACCTGAAGGAGAAGAAAGCACCTGCGGTGTTGCAAATGCCTTCTTCTAATTCTACCCATCGAATAACCTTTGTCTTTAATTTTTGAGAACATTGGCATAAGGCACACACCGGATTTGGCTGCGTAAGTTTCGAGTAACCTACTTGCGTATTATTGCTCGGTGTGGGACGTCCTCCTATGGGAATAGCCCACCGGTGGTGGCTACCGCCATTGCCACCTCTTTCCCAGCTAGGACTTAATGTAATTTAGGATTTTCTAGATAGCGTTTTTGTTATTTTCGTTCCAAATATTTTTTATTGGATGAAGATGTTGAGTTGGCTAAAAGAGAGAGTGCCAAACTAATGGCACTGTGCCATGAAAAATCAAGAGATATCATTAATAAAGAGGTTATTTTCATTGAAAACATAGTAAAGTAAAATTCATTAAAATGATTCAAATTTATCGTAAATGTTGAGTTTTCAAACATCTGTAAGAAAAAGTCATGGTTAATAGTAAAACATTATAAACACCATTCCCTTTGAATAAATACCATAAATAAATGAAATTGTAAAAGATGTACAAGAAAAACTCAAAAATGAAAAACAAAACTAATGCAAAGAGAGTGATAAGACAAATATGTACGACATCAAGGTGATTCTCGACAAATCCAATTTGGATTTTGTAAACAATACAACAGAGTACATTCTCTTCACGACTTGATCATGTGTATAAGTAATTACCACCATTGTATCAACTTTGTCAGTCAAAAACCTGTTGCAGAACAAAGAACAATACGGGGATACAAAATCAAAGATTATTCACCGATGAAAAACAACAAAAAAAAGCATAGTTGATAAATAATGTACCTCATTCAAGAGAATGAGAAAGAGAGTGGAGTAGAATTGAGAGGACTGAGAAGAAGTTCTTTTATACTGAAAATTCAATTATTGAATTTTGCAATCAGATTGGAGAGACTTAAATATAATTATATTTTCTTTTCTGCTTTCATTCACCTCGCTTATGAGAAATAGAGTTGCAATGCAATTTAATTATGTAACTCTTGTGAAGATTTCACTGATAAAAATAAAATTAGAAAATAAAAATACTAATTTTAGTGTACGCGCGCCTCACACATCTAGTCTAATGGTTAAGGTCAAACTTACATTTATACATAATAATTGTTTGTCATAATTAATACATGTTAAATATGCTAATTACATCATTATGACAATTTGTGACACCATAAGAATTGTAATTCAATAAGCAAGGGCAAATCTAGGGGTCCCGAGCTGAGGGTGTTCACCTGAACCCTCTCAGCAAAAAGTTATATTGTGTATATAAGTAACTAGTCCTAGACACATGAATAATGTCCCATGCTAAATTGTGTAGTATATATATCAAAGATTTTTTTGCTAACTTTTCCATTTCAGGAAATACTCAATGATATATCTGTTAGAAAAATGAGATTTTTCTAGATAGTCTTTAGTTTAACAGTTTTCCTTTGAATATTTTGTTTAGTTTGAAAGGAATCATAGTCCTTATTTTATGGAATATGATTTGTAAGAAAGCACAATAGTAGCTGGATAGATATGGTACGCCATTTTGGGAAAAGCTTATATAGCTATATATGTATACCTTTTGGGACATGAAATATGAATGAAAGTATTCTGCCAAACTTCCCTTGTTCACTCTCAAAAGCTTTATGAAGTCCAATAGTAGAATCAAAGTCCTTCTTTTTGAGGGATATATGAAGGCGAAAGTTAAGGTTTTCTCTAGTTCTTTTAAGGGAGAGATGAGCAGCAGTAACATGACATCCAACAACTTCTTGGGTGCAAGCCCTTCTATCTTTACAGGAGAAAATTATCACATAAGGGTGATTAAGATGAAGGCTTATCTCAAAGATCTTAGCTTGTGGGAAACAATTGAAAGTGAAAATGATCCTCTTCCACTTGGACTAAATCCAACGGTTGCACAGATGAAAATTTATGAAGATGCGAAGTCAAGAAAAGCAAAGGCCCTTACATTTCTTCATTTAGCACTTTCAGATGTGATTTTCACAAGAATAATAACTTGTGAAACACCTAAAGAAGCATGAGAAAAGCTAAAAGAGGAGTTCGATGGAAGTGATCGAATGAAAACCGTCAAACTCTTGACTCTCAAAACTCTCGCCAACTCCAATTTAACTAAACAAGCCAAAACTTAAAGATTACTAACCATGGTTCCGTAATTTACACTAGCCTTTCAAATTTATACATACATATGTGCAGGAGAATCATGTACATGTCCCAAAACTACTACAATACATATGTCTAGATGCAAATGTGATCTTTTGCATGACTCCCAAAATTTATCTTCAATGGCTATCCTCAAGCATCATCGCGGGTATTTCCCTACGATAGAAACAACTATCGCTAAGCATAAAGCGTAGTGGTGTAAAAGATAAAAGCTGAAGCCTTTAAATTCCTCAATTTACCTTTCTTAAATCAAACGACAACACAATTGGAATACAATAAATAGACCAACTGAACAAATATATCAATAGTATCAAGTAGGATATTTAAAGATCTAAGTATCAAGAGTTCCTGGAATAATTTTTACAAGACGTTCAGATGACAAGTTTCGCCCAGTATGTATGTCATGTCGTCACACCGAACATAATCAAGTATCAAGAAAGGCCTAAGCTCTGTATCAAGAAGGGTGAAAACCCAATTATCAAGAGAACCAAGGACCATATTTGGAGTGGCTTTTTAGTTTGTGCATAAAATAGAAAACTTCCATACTTAGAACGAACCAAAAATGCACAATCAAGATGGCAATTGATCCGAGGGGATACAAAATCAAAGATTATTCACACTTAGAACGAACCAAAAATGCACAATCAAGATGGCAATTGATCCGAACAAGAGGCATGCCAATGGTGACAAAGTCACAACCACAAGAAGGACAAAGTCTATAAGGATGTCAGGTGATCAGACAATTCGTACAAATGGGAGAATTAAACAAGTTCCTTGCAAGTCCCAAAATTATCAACATAACTAGATAAAATGACAAGAACATAGCTGAGATACCAAGACAACATTCAAATGTACCCGCAAGTTGGAGGCTTTCATAAGGTGTCACCTTGGCCCAAAACTTCCCGAAACCAAATCCCAAGCATCACCAAAGCTATACAAAAATCTGGGTCCTTACTTTAGGTTGGAATAAACCAATTTGAGACTATCATTGCTCAATTTTTCTTTTTAATATTTTGATACAAGTCATCTGTCAATCATTTGAGTAGAATCGACTAGTTAAAAGTTAGAATTACTAATATTTTTCGTAGAGTTTGCTCGACAGTATATGCAACTGAACTTTTAGGAAACTGTTGTGTAATGACTACTAGTACTATAATTACGTAGTAAATATATACATGTTTCAAAATGCAGAGCTGGAGAAGCTAATCCAAATGAACTCAAGAGGGATGATTATGCATTTGTTGTTATGTAGTGGTTCTGTGTGTCAAATATATGTTTTTAGTTTTTATTAAGAGAATCTAGAGTTAAAGCAACCTCTAGTCTTGTGTTTAGGGATTCAAACTCTCTTTATATATACATAAAAACTAAAAGCGTATAATATAATATTTTGCTGAGAGAGTTCGGATGAACACGCTCAAGTCCTCTAGAGCCGGAGCTGCTTATGGAATAACAACCTATGACATCACAAACTATCATAATGATGTAATTACCACATTTACTTTTACTAGTCCTGGGCACGTGCGTATGTATATAATTATTGTATACATATTAATGATTTCTTCAATCTTGTATATTCTTGGCAATACCAGCTTGTTAAGTTGTTTTGTTAACAACTTTGTATATACTAGTCTTGGGCACATGCATTGCACGTGTGTCCCATGGTAAATTAGTTTATTGATGTAGTAGAACTGTAATGATTTAATTTATGAGAACAATAATGTGTACAAGTTGTAAGTGCATAAATTTGAATCTCCATTTGAAGAGTAGCATGGATCACCGCTGCGTTGATTATGTTTGCATAGGTGAGTCGCTATCTTGTAATCCTAAAATTTGAAGTCGTGTAATGTTGTTAGGACTGTGTAGTTATAGTTAATTATATCTGGATGATGTCGATCATATAGATCAGTCAGATGCATTAGCCGGGGGGCGTGAATGGTTTGTTCGCAGAAGTAGAATCATCATAACAACCAAAAACAAAAACTTGCTTGTTAACTATGAGACTGAAAAGATATATAGAGTGAGAACTTTAAATGAATATGAAAGTTTACAAATTTTTAAACAACATGCTTTCAAGGAAAAACACCTTACCAAAGAATTTGAGGATCTATCAGCTCAAGTGATACAACATACTGGTGGACTTCCCCTAGCCCTGAAAGTCCTGGGCAGTTTCTTGTATGGAAGAGGTTTGGATTAATGGATAAGTGAAGTGGAGCGTTTGAAAAAAATCCCAGAAGAAGAAATTTTGAAGAAACTCGAACCAAGTTTCACTTAATGGATAAGTGAAGTGGAGCGTTTGAAACAAATCCCAGAAGAAGAAATTTTGAAGAAACTCGAATCAAGTTTCACTGGTCTCCGCAGTATTGAGCAAAAGATATTCTTAAGACATTGCATGCTTCTTTTCAGGGAAGAAAGATTCAGTGACCAGAATACTTGAGAGTTTTCATTTTAGCCCTGTCATTGGCATTAAAGTTCTCATGGAGAAATGTTTGATCACTATATTAAAAGGTCACATTATAGTAAACCAATTGATACAAGAAATGGGCCGGCACATTGTATGTCGAGAAGCTTCTTACAATCCAAGAATATATAGTAGTTTGTGGAAGCGCGAAGATATATGTCCTGTACTCGAAAGAAATTCAGTACGTAGTTGCAAAGATATGACTTGTTGAATTTATTTCCTTCTTTCATCTGCCTTTAACACTCTTGCTTATTAGGACACTGACAAGATTGAAAAAGTTAATTTTGGTGGCAAGGCCTTCATGCAGATGACCAGACTAAGGTTTCTCAAATTCCAGAATGTAGATGTTTGCCAGGGACCTGAATTCTTCCTGATGAGTTGAGGTGGCTTGATTGGCACGGATATCCTTCAGAAAGTCTGGGTGGATCATTAAAATATGGTATTTATTCAAATTACTAACCTAAGGGCTTTCTTTTTGAGTCATTCTGACAGAATCTAGGAAAACTGAAGTACATGAACCTAAGACATTCAGAGAATCTAGTAAGGACGCCACACTTTTCAGTTACGCCTAATCTTGAAAGACTGGTTCTTGAAGGATGCAAAAAATTGGTAGAAATCAATTTTGCTATTGGAAATCTTGGAAAGCTAGTCTTGCTGAATCTGAAGAACTGCAGAAAATTAAAGACCCTATCGAAGAGTATCCTATTGGAAAAGCTTAAAATTCTCATTCTTTCAGGTTGTGAAAAGTTAAAAACCTTTCCAGAAAAAAAGAAGAGAAAATGAATTGTTTAGCACAACTGTATTTGGGCGTGACTGCTTTGAGTGAACTATCTGCATCAGTTGAGAACCTTTCAGGAGTTGGTGTAATAAATCTAAGTTACTGCAAGCATCTTGAGAGTCTACCTAGCAGTATTTTTAGGTTGAAATGTCTGAAAACACTTGATGTGTAGCAGCGCTTGCATCAAAATACTTTTAAAGGAACTGCCATCTCTTGCCTCTTTCTTGCTCCATGTGGTTCGCCTTTTGCCCTTCCCTCACTCGACCTATTGGAAACAATCCCAAAGGAGTAGGGATGTACTTTGTCTCAGGATAGATATGAATTAGGAAAACAATAGTAGAAGAGGCATCCACCACAATATGTTTGAGGGTCCAAAGAAGAGCATCCATACTTGACTCTTTACTAATCTTATTACCACTATGGCTATTCCCAACAGCAACATAAACAACATCACTCCCAATGTTATGGAAATCAAAAGAATATAAACTACCTTCAACTTCATGACCTTCTTTAATTGTGGCTAATCCACCTCTATTATCAATCTCAAAGAACTCACTTGCTAGAACATAATTAGCCCCCTGTTGTCACGAGTCAAGCCTAGGGCCTAGACGTGACACGGCGAATGAGAAGTCCAAAGACAATCCAAACAAGCCTCTTAATCATAACATGCATACATCCTTGGTTGCGGAAGCAAATGAGCAGTAGCAAGAGTCTAAGTAAAAAGGGAAAACGGGACTAAGGGAATATTCTTCATAAACATAGAAATCATAAGATAAGTCAAGCTCGAAAGTATACACAAACTTAACATCCAACAACATCTTTACTTTAGATTTGGAGCGGGGGCCAAGACATTCCCGAGCTCACCCTCATAATAATAAGTATTCAACATGGAGAAAGAGTCTCAACATAGCATGAAATAAGTAGATATTTTCCTCGAAATTGAGGACTACCAAAGCTTGCTTCAAAGGACCAAACTAGCCACGTGGAGGAGGAGGATGATCAAATGGAGCTCCGGTCCCTACATGGTGATATCACGTAGGCATAAAGTATGCGTTAATATGTTTGAATATACTAAGTATACAGGATACAATGTAACAACAATCATAAGCCATAATAATAAGATACTTAATCATAATTAATGAACATAAGCTCAATATGCCATACGTAACCAATGTATAGGATGGAACATGCTTGAAATAACCATACTTACATAACTTGTTTAACACAATAAAGTGACATGATTAGATCATCCAAATACCTTGTACTAGAGGGTGAGGGATGTAGCATAAGTCATAACCCCTTCTAGTAGGTAATGGGTAGTACATGAGGGTAGAGAAATAAGATAGGCCATAACCCCTACATATAAGCATGAGATAATGGATAGTACATAAGGGTGGAGATATAGCATAGGTCATAACCCCTACATGTAAGTAAGCATGAGAATACATAATACTGAATCGCACATGAGGGTAAGACTTACCACATAGTTCATAACCCTTTCATGTTAGTATAAGATAGTAAGTAGTATTAATTCGTACATGAGGGTGAGGAATTTAACATAGTTTATAACCCCTTCATGTAGAAATCGACCTTGTATTAGAGGGTAAGACACATAACATAGTTCATAACCCCATCTAGTAGGCCTTACAATTCATAAGAGCATAAACCTTAGCATAAGAACTCAATAACTCATCAACAACTGAGACTTGAAAAATCATGCAATAGATCATAGAGAACTTGAGAATTCTTGACTTGACATTTTATCAAACATATGGTGGGTTCATGACACTTGTTCAAAATCATGCAATTAAAGAGTGAAATTGTGACACCCCGTAACTCCATGCTCTTATGTACTCCTATTTCAAGCCTCATTTGGTTAGGTTGGGGGTGTATTAGGTTCATGGGAAACTTCTAGTACTTAGACAAGTTCAAGACTTCTCTACGAGTTGAGTTTTGGGTGTTGGTTCATGTAAGAGTCAAATTTAAACGAGTATAATTTTTAGCACACTTGGAACTGGGTGGTACACAATATGTCAAATGAAAGCCCTTTGAGCTAGCTTTCCAGCACACTTAGTCTGATCTCATTTCGAGGTTGGATGAAGGAGTTATGACCATTTTTGTAAAACCCTCTCGTGCAGTGGTGTCATACGAGCCCTTTGACGAGCAGTGAGCCTTTGGACGGTCCATCTGGACTGCCTTGAGCTGGGAAAGACCATTTTGGTCTAAGGCATATGACAGGCTAGTGGCACAAATCGTGTGGCTTGCCACTGACCGTGTGGATGGTCATAAGGTGTGTGCAAGAGAGGCAAGGTTGGTATGACGGGAAAGTTTGGCCAAGTGTGGTACCACGGGCACCTTTGACAGGCCGTGTGAGGTCTGACGACTTGTTCCACTGGGCGTGGGGTGGCCTGCCATATTTTCTTCTTTAAATGTGGTGCAACGGACCACTACACAGACCATGAAGCACCACAAGGCCCGTGAAGTGGCCCGTCAAAGTGACGATGACGCTAACTTTCTCCGAAGTGTTCCAATTCAAAATTTTAAGCTAAGTCTCACTTCACGGGCACTCCACATGACCCGTGGAATGCCACATAACTAGTCAAACCTTCAGTGAGGCAAGCAATACTTTGCCAATTTTTTCATCCGTTCATTAATGGCATTTTTGTAAATTTTAATTACTCTAATGACCTTTTTAGACTTCCAATGCTATCTTAACATCCCCAAAAGACCTAAACCCTATTCCAAAAGATCAAACACATTACTCTCATCTCAAATACACTCTCAAATTCTCTCAAGAGCCCCCACCAAGACCCCAATACAAATTCAAGAAAACTCAAGAACAAGTTTTGAAAAATACACTCTCAAGTTATCTCAAGAGCCTTCACCAAGACCCCAATACGAATTCAAGGAAACTCAAGAATAAGTTTGGATTCCAAGACCCACTTCCAAGCTTCCATTCTTTCCCAACTCAATTCCAAGAAACTCAAGGTCTAAGCTATGTGGGTTTCAACCATTAGGTTCTTTCGCCCATGGCGTCTAACCTTTCTTTTTACAATAATTGCATGATTCTAAGTCAATTTACTTATGGGTATTACTATTTATGAATTTGATTACAAACTATATTGGGGTTTCATAAAATATTGTTCAACTATGCATGTTTTGAGCTATGAAACTATGATCCATTGTGAGATTTGATGAGAGGTTTCAATGTATCTTGCATGAGAGTAATACCAAGTGTTGATGAGTGGTTTTACATTGATTTTCTCACATGATTTCACCCTTGAATTGCATGATTTTGAAGTAGCATTACATACCCGCCAAGTGTTTGATAAAATGTCTGATTAAGAGTTCTTGGGTTATTGAGGGTCTGTTGCATAACTTATGGGTTAGGTGACTTTGTGATGATGAAAGGAATGTATGTATGTATTAAATTCATGAAAAGTACTTATGATATTGTAAATGAATTGTTGGGCTCCCTTGCTTGGAGTGTTCTTGGGAAAAGATAAGTCCTTACTTGATATTTGAATGTGATGGTTTATTGAACTATTTTCATAGCTCCTACCGAAAAGATTATATCGTATGATATGTATATTCTATAAGATCTACCAAAAAGGCTATGCCGTAAGGTAGAATGACTCATGGTTCCTACCGAAAAGATTATATCGTATGATATGTATATTCTATAAGATCTACCAAAAAGGCTATGCCGTAAGGTAGAATGACTCATGGTTCCTACCGAAAAGATTATATCTTAAGGTGAGGACATCCTATAACACCTACCGAAAAGGTCATACTGTAAGGTACAATTCATGGTTCCTATCGAAAATATTATATCCACGTAAGGCAAGTGGGTGGTTATGTGATCCATCTCAAGCATGTTTGTGTAAAGTATGAGCATACTTATATTCCACATTGTGTTTATGTTCCTTGGTTATGAATAAACATATTTTACTTCAAACATTGATCATGCATGTCATATTGATATTACACTATCTCTTGCTTATGCTTATGCATTTTGATTATGTTACCTATCCCTTGTTGCACTGCATCCTAAATACTTAGAACATTTAAACATACTAACGCATACTCTATGCCTACATAATGTCACCATGTAAGAATCAGAGCTCCTCACAATCATTCTACTTTAGGCTAGTTTTGGCACTTGAAGATAAGCTTATGGTGAGTCCTCGAGTTTGGGGACATTAGCCTTACTCTCTCTTGCTTATGTCATTATCTTAAGTTGAACACTTTAATATTAAAGGGTGAGCCCGGGAAGTATCTTGGTCCCCGTCCATTCTATGTTAGAGGTATTATTGGACACATGATGTATTATGTTGAGCCTTGACTCCTTATGATCTATGCTATTACCTACTTCTCTCAGTCATTTTATCTTTAATTGCTCTCATGATGATTTACAAATGCTTCCGCGACCAAGGATGTGTAATGATATGTCAAGAGGCTTGTTTGGGGTTCCTTCGGGTTCTCCATTCACCGTGTCATGTCTAGGCCCTAGGCTTGGGTCGTGACAGAGATAAGATGAGAAAACTTAATGCAAATCAATCCACCAACATGTAGTAAAACCCTCATGTTGGGTACCTTGAAATCCATCATCAAAACTCATAATAGATCATAGTTTCATAGCTCAAAACATGTATAGTCTCAATAGACAAAGATCAACTCATAGTGTAAGCTTAAAAATAGATAGTCATGAGTAATCAACAATACTTGATAAAACCCCCAATATAAATTATACTCATATGTCATAATAAGAGATACTCATAAGTAATACAACTTGAAAACATGCAATTTTCATAAAAAGGAAGATTGGGCTCCACCGGTGAGAGGACCCAATGAATGAAACCTACATACCTAAATTTGGGGATTCCTTGATGTAAACTTTGAAGGATGCTTGAAGCTAGGATTGAGTTCTTGAGATCCAATGTGAGCTTGAAATCCTTGGATTTGGATGACAATTTTGATAAAGTGTTGGAGAGGTTTTAGAGAGGGTTTTTGAGTGATATAGAGTTGAAAAATGGCTATGTATGGGAGATTTTATGCGTAATTTGGCATGGGGCCATGACCCTGATGCCTTTAGGCTGAAACAAAAAATTAAGAAAAAATCAACACTGGTCCGCGTCGCGGACCAAACGCGTACAACTACTGGTTTTCAAAAAATTTACTAAAATTATTTTTCGCTACGGGTCTTCTAAAATTTGGGTTATACCCATTTTCCACTCAATCTTGCCCCCTGATCAAGAATATGAAGTCGGATTCTGGAGCTATAAGACCCATTCCCCACTCAATTTTACCTCCTGATCAATAATATGAAGTCGGATTTTTGATATTACGCACAAATTTTGAGATATATAAAAATTACGATTATGAGCATTTCTGAAGCACATTTTTGGGCGGTTTCACCTCTTCCTGATCCTCTTACATTTCTTCAATTTCATTCCCTAAACTATTACTACAAATTCCTAATTTCTAGTACATCACAACTCCCATTTGTAGTATTTTATCCTTTATCATCATCATGATACAACTGCTCTCCACTACCAACACAATCTTAGAGTAATCAAATGGGGAAACAATTGCGATACCAACGCAAACTTACTCTACTGTAAACAATTGGGAAAACAATTGAGATAATCTCTAGGGAGATTATATAAGAGCAATCTTCATGTGTACAAAACAACAATAAAGACTGCAAACTGAAGGGATTTTTTATACGCCTCTGCGCTAGTTTTTGGTCATAATGAACCGGAAGAAGTATCACCAATTTGCGCACAAAAAACAAACAAGGAAAATAGAGCAATTCAATATAAAGGGAAGAAAGCAGAAGTACCTGGCCATGATGTAGTTGGTTGAGGCAGAAAGGAGTTATACATTGATGGGACAAAGCCATGTTGTTCATCAGATTTATCTATAGAGATCAGTGAAGAATATGAAAAGATTGAGAGATGACTATTACTAAGGGAATTTTTCATGCTCATCAAGGTAGAAGATATAGGCTGATGATGAAATAATGCTTAAAGGGATTGTTACGATGCAGGAAGGGAATTAGCCTAACCGTTGTAAAATTAATGGTCATATTAATTAAGAAGGAACACCACCTGCAGAAGAAGAAGAAACGTGCAGAGGAACAGAACATCGATACGGTATATGGAACGAAAGAAGCCAACGCACACGTAGGAAAAGGAACTGGCGTAGCTAAACCTAATTATTATAATTAATTAAGATTAAATATTGATAAGTAATGACATATATAGGAGCAAAAGGGTAATCCAACTTTTAGCCTAAGATCTTCCCACTTTTAGTTATACTAGTCTTACTCCACGTGCGCTGCATGTGAATGGCCATTCTTAAGAGTCATATAACCCTAGAATAGCGTCCATCAATCTATTGGAAATACAACAACGTTTTCATTTAAGCATTATTTCTCGCAAATGTAAATGTTCAGTTGTATCGAATGGTACTGATCACAAAATCTAAGTTTTTAAAGCACTTTATAGTTTTATGTCACTGTAGTTATGCTTTTTTAGGGTCTTGAGGAGAAGTGATTAACAATGTGAAGACCCGTCGTTAACATGTATTAGTAAATGACATAGGAAATAATAAGTCGATTGTAGTATTTTAAGAACACGTGAAACATGACTTGGTAGTCGCTTATTAAAATACTTACATTGTCATATATGGAATATGTAACACTGAAGAGAGTTTGAGTATTAGCAATATCACATGTTTTAGTAACTAGTTACAAGAGGCCAAAGTTAGTCTCGCTGCAAATATGAGGATAGATGACAGATATAGAAGTAAAACAATGCGATTATAAATGATGAGATGCAATATATATCAAGTACAAATCCAAAACTAACACCTCTTACATACTGTAGTACTGTACTCTTCTTTTCGCAGATATTCTCGAGTTAGGTATGCATTTTGTTATGATATACGTCCCATACTATAGCAGTTTGGAGGGGCTTTTGTTCTCCATATTATTTTCCAAGCCAGTGCTTCATTCATAGAGTTTGAAACTTCCAGCAATCTATAACAAGATTTAACAGAAATCAATCTGCCTTGGCTGTCCATTGAGAATCTGTCATGTCATCTTGTAACGCTATTGGTTGTTCTCTGTACGTGCGTTGCACGTGTATATCTTGTCATGAGTGAAACTTTCTTATTAGTTATATAGTATACTTGTAGGCGGATGTTGTAGCCACTTTGTTAGTAACTAATTGTTCATGTTGCAACACTGTTGGCTCTTAGTTATGTTGTGTCATGAAATACATGTCCTCTTTAAATGGTCAAAAATCATTGTAATCGACTATGTCAATTGTGTGTCGCTTAGCCGTGGGTGCTTTATCCAATATTATTAATTTTGCTTGTCTAATTGGCTCAGCACCTCCAGTTTGTTTTGACATATTTTTCATTGTCGTTTCATTTGATTGTAACAGTATGCCAAACTTGATCGTGTTGTACGGTTTTCTGATAATATTGTTGCTGATACACCACTGGCTGTACATGCCATGAAGATTGAAATTACACGAGTCGCAATAATAGTACGATTAGAACAGAGAAAGTTCAGAATTATTTACACCACAAGCCACACAATGAAACTGATCTCAGCTATTGGCCAACTGAAAAGGCTTTAGAATAAGAGTGTGGTCATAGTCAGGATGAAAATCATGGCAAATTTCTTTAGGGAAATTACTACACACATCATGAAGATAATAATCACCATGTAACCAACCATTCAAATCAATGAAGATAATTATCGTATATTGGAAATACACTATAGCCATTCCTAGTTGACATAGGTAATCAAGACATCCAAATAACTCGTTAATGTTATCCATTTACATGGTAAAAGACAAGAGTGACAATAGCAAGAAGAGGAGGTGAATTATCATACTGTGTTTAATTACCATTAGGAAAAATTAATTTAGTTTTAGTATCAGTATTTTGAACATATCAAATGGTAACAGTGCATGGAATTGCAGAGACGGGGACACATTTAGAGGCCTATTTGAGATCTGGCAGCATAGTGTGGACGTTTCCTCCGACCATTTCCTCTTAGTGCACAAACACAATTCTCAAGGACCTTATAATCCTCGTTCCAGAACAATTTGGATGCCGCGTCTCGATTTTTCAATAGCATCTTTCAGGTCAAGTATCCAGCAATACTCCATGTCTGACACAATCGAGCTTGCTTGCCAATGAATCTCCCATGCCTTGTATCATAATATTCAGGCCAGTGGTCTGCTGAAAGCCAATAGGTATATTAATATATAATAAATTTTTATTAAAAATATACATTAAAAAGTAGCCAATAATATTTTGAATTTTTCATGTAGAAAAGTGGTTTTATATTTTTTTTGCAAGTCTATGCTCTAGTGTGAAGATATATTAAGAAACAAATGTTAGAAATTGTGAGTTTTTTTTTTCTCTCTTGTTCAAACAATACATATCTGTTTCTTTTGATGACTCCTTGAAGCCAAATAAAAGTTACTACATTCTTAATGGTCGCTTGGATCGTGTGAACCCCAACTTCATCAACACGGAATACTTCATGCACCGGCCTGCTCTATTCTTCTTCTTTGCTTAGCTAAAAATAGTCCCTCAATCCCAATCAATCGTACTGAGGGCAAGAGTATAAGAATATTATGGTAGTGATAGCTGCGCGATACAGTTTTCTTTCAGTTCCAGAAATTTGCTTTAGCAGGAAAGCCAATATGTACTGGACATTGAATTTAGGAAAGAGGATTACATTCTAAGACAAATAGTATGGGTTTTATATAGTTTTTGTGCCATGTATTTAATTGTCTTTCCATCACATACAACCGAGTACCCAAATTTTATGACGTTGCTATTACCATGTGAGTGCCGTTTCAAATTTTAATTACCACATTCTTGTTTAAATTAATAAAAAGAGAAAATCATCTGGTTAAGGGTTATGGCAAAGTCCATTTCTATGTTTACTATCAGTGCTAATTGTGATCCCTCTATTTTTCTGTCGCAGATCTGTAGAATCAAGTTGCTGGTGTGGTTCTTGCAATTGAGAAAGCACGACTGTATCGTGGAAAGGAGGGGAGAAATAATGTGTTCTGCTGTTTCCCGTTTCATGAATGCATTCATCAGCTCATGTCCAATTGACGGACAAAATAAAGTGGAGTCTGCTTGATACACTCCATGAGAATTTGAGACATCCTAATCCTGAGACGATATCAACCATAGCAATGAAATCAACCAAGAGATGGGATGGCAATTTTGGAGGAAGACAAACTGGTTGGCTAAAGCCTTTAGCCCCTACAACAGCCAAGATTATGTAGAGGAGAAGTAGCTTCATTCAGTAACATTTGAAAATTTCCTACTTAATTAGCTTGTTATTTCATGTATATCTACTGATTATGCAGTATAATTATCTGATCATAAGAAATAAACATCACATGTATGAAATGACAAGCAAGGTATTCAAAAAGTTGAAATACCTCAGCTTATGAGTCGAACTTCTATTTGTATCAGTAAAAGTAAGGAATAAAGATTAATATTTCATGATCGTGATGAGCGATTCCATTCTCATTTGCAATTTACTATGCTTTGACAACTGAAGAAGTGCCAAGTTAAAGTGATTTAAGAAAATTCTCCATTATGCAGCTACAACACCCTGATCAAAGGCCCATATACAATCTTTTCTCCCACGAGAGTGATGCAGAATGAGGCGGACCAGAAATGATTGTTTGAACTATTTTTGGGGTTAAATTTTATTGTTTAGTAAGTTGGAGGTTATTTTTGGCTATTTAGTAAGTTGAAGGTTATTTTTGTATATGAAAGAGTTGTTCCCTTTAGAAAGGGAATTGTAACATTTGGGAAAAGTAGTATTGATTTGTATCCAATTTCTGAAAAGGAAAGAGACCACTGAGTGCAGTGTTTTCCCCAAATCTCTCGATCTCTTCTTCCATTGTCTTCTTCGATCCATTTCTAGCATAAGTTGGTATCAGAGCAACCAAGTGGATGGCGGATGCGAACCGTGGTCGTGGTAGAGGTCGTTGTCGAGGTCAGGGTCACGGAGTCGATCCCGAGGAAGATGAGCCGCCGAACTGTCGTTGAGACCAACGAGATCTGGAGATTACTGCGATGGGGAGACGGATCTGAGATTTGGAGCGCCAACTCGCCGAGGCAAGGATGGACGCTACCAACGAAGAAGGAGAGGAGGAGTCGGCCTCCCTCGGCTCATCCGCAGAGGGCGGAGATGATGAGGGATTTAACCTGTGGGGGATCCCGAATCAGAAATGAAATCGACGACCAGGGCATGAGCCCGACCAGTCCTATCAAACCCTAGGGATGGAGATCGACCTTCCGGAATTCGATGGTAAGTCTTATCCTGACGAGTTTATTGATTGGTTGCATACCGTCGAAAGGGTTTTCGAGGTGAAAACTCTGAGCGACAATCAGAAGGTTAAGTTAGTCGCCATCAAGTTGAGGAAACATGCCTCAATTTGGCGAGAGCACGTGAGAACTAGGCGTGTTCATGAGGGGAAACCAAAAATTCGGAGTTGGAGTAAGATGAAAAGGAAATTAATGGCCAAATTCTTACCCATCTGGTATAGGCAGGAGGCTTTTATCGCGTACCATACTCTTAATCAGAGAGGTATGTCGGTGGAGCAGTTTACCAATGAATTTGATATATTGCGGATGCAATGTGATGTTGTTGAGGAGAACAAACAGATAATTGCTCGGTATCTGGCTGGGTTGAAACCAGAGATATCGAGTGTGGTGTATTTGCAACAGTATTACTCGTATGATGATGTGTGTCGGCTGGCATTGAGGGTCGAATCGCAGCAAAAGAGAAAGGGTGTTAGTCAATCGAAGTACCAAAACCGTTTCTCGGGCACTGAAACTAGCAGGCGAGCAACCCCTTCAAATCTTAAACCTGTGACCACAACAACTCCAAATCCCAGACTCCATCCAGAGACGGAACAGACCGGCAGGGGAGGCACTGTGGCCAACCGGCGGTGCTTTAAGTGTCAAGGACTAGGACACTTGATTGCCGATTGTCCGAACCGACAACTTGTCACGCTAGTAGAGAAGGATGTAGACCCGGTGTATGACGACTATGATGAGGGCAGTGAGGATAACCAGACAGAGAATGGGGAAGTCACGTACGCCGATTCTGGTGAATCCTTAGTAGTTAGAAGAGCATTGAGTGTGACTGCCAGTGAAGATGAGTCATGGCTGAGGCATAATATCTCTCATACCAAATGTACCAGTGGGGGTAAGGTTTGCAATATGATCATTGATCGGGGCAGCTGTGAGAGTGTGGTGTCCAACACGATAGTGGAGAAGTCAAGACAAAAGCCTCAGGAGAGGATGCAAGTCTTGAGCCATGCTCTCAAGATCAACCAGTATGATGCTGAGCCTCTGCTTCGTGCCTGTGGAGTATCGATTAGCAGTAACTTCACTCAGATTGAAGGACGTGCTCTTCCTCCTCCAAGGTTGAAGACAGGCGGTGATGACTTTGTCCCTCGTAATGGCAGATGGAATTTCAGTAATAAGAGACTAGTCGATCCCATGAAGATAAAACGCTGGGCTGTTGTCAATTTTTCTGCACGCTGTAATGTACCAGGACTAGTCAGTGATCTGATCAAATGTGGGAAAATGAAGGGAACTATGGTGGAAGATCCATTTGAAGTTTTTGAGGAATCACCACAAGTCAGAAGAGCTCCACCACTTGTTAGAGTTGAGAAAATGTTTGGACAGATCCAATCCAAGCTCCATGGAGCACCAAAATATCTGCTTTGTCTGCTCCCTGAGAGGAAGAACTGTGGTGTATACAGACCATGGACGAGAAAGAATTTTGCTGAGTATGGTATTGTGACCCAATGTATTGCTCTAACAAGGGTCAATGATTAGTACATCACTAATGTGCTCTTGAATATAAACGCAAAGCTTGGAGGTTTAAATTCTATGCTAACTGTTGAGCATTCTGCTGCGATCCCCATGGTATCTAAGGTCCCTACCATTATTCTTAGGATGGATGTGTCCAATGGATCTCCTGGCCAATCAGATATCCCATCAATTGCAGCGGTTATTAGCACAAGGCAGTGGCCTTCAATCCCTCGTTACAGAGCTTCAGTTCGTACTCAGTCTCCTAAAGTGGAGATGATAGACAACTTGTTTAAATGTGTTTCTGACACTGAAGATGAGGGAATAACGAGGGAGGCGTTGCTAGATTTTTATGTAAGCTCTGGGAAAAAGAAGCCCAAGCATATAATAATATCCAGGGATGGTATCAGTGAATCTCAGTTTAATCAAGTTCTGAACATTGAGCTGGAGCAGAGTATTGAGGCTTGTAAATTTCTTGATGAGAAATGGTCACCCAAGTTTGTGGTGATAGTTGCCCAGAAGAATCATCATACCAAGTCTTTCCAGCCTAATGATACGAACAAGGATTCGGTTATGGTGGTGGTGGGTCAATTCTCAGAGATGGCGCTTATGTGCTATAAGCAAGCGGGTGACTTTCGCTGGGAGGGATTCATTAAAGAAAATTCTTCTGAATGGGGAGTTTGATGAGTACCCTGAGAAAAAAGAAATGCACTCTGCAGCTAGACTGGTTGAAATACTCGATCAATACTCTAGTGCGTTACACTCCAAGAATTCTGAGAAAATGGAGGAATTCTTGATGGAAGAGATCACTGTTTTGCAGGAAACAAAAGGGATTGGATTGCCAAATTTTCTCCCTCGAGCAGTTTTCCTGAATGTTTGGCAGAGGAAAGTGAAAGAAATTGCTGCCTCTCCAGAGGATTTTGTAGGGAAACTGTAGAATTACTTAGAACGAGTTGTTATCAAAGTTCTGATGTACCATTGTGAGAACTATCCACAGCTTCAGTCTTCTACTAGAAGAGCAGTTCAAAATCTGATCGCCAAGACTCGGGGATCTAATGCGGGCCTATACCAACCTCTGCCGTCCCCATGGCCCCAATCGTATTCGTTTAGAAGAAAAACAAAAATTGCGTTTTCATTATGGTCTTACAGAATGACAATTACTTAAATACGTTCGTATCGCTAGAAAAGCCAAGGGGTCAACAGGTCAAGTTTTACTATATTTACTTGAAATGCATTTGGATAACATCCTTTTTTCGATTGGGTATGGCTTCCACTATTCCCGCAGCCCGTCAATTAGTTAACCATCGACATATTTTAGTTAATGGTCGTATAGTAGATATACCGAGTTATCGCTGCAAACCCCGAGATATTATTACGGCAAAGGATGAACAAAAATCCAGAGCTCTGATTCAAATTTCTCTCGATTCATCTCCTCATGAGGAATTACCAAATCATTTGACCCTTCAGCCATTCCAATATAAAGGATTAGTCAATCAAATAATAGATAGTAAATGGGTCGGTTTGAAAATAAATGAATTGCTAGTCGTAGAATATTATTCTCGTCAGACTTAAACCTCAGACTAAAACCAAGGGCTCAAAAATTGTCTTCCCTTTAGGCGAAGTAAATTAACCCAAGGTTAAGTAAGTTAAGTAAGATAAATCCGAGTTTGATCTAGATTTCCTCCATTTTTGTATCATAGACCAAGGATCTATTTTCATTCCTTGTCTACTCTTTTCTTTCCAGTATTTTGATTATGATTCTTTTTTAGTATTCTATTTTACGCGTCACAGCAATTAGGAATTGAGAATCTATATCTTCTATATCTTTAGATCAAAGAAGGGTCTAGCTGTTGGAATAATGGTATCCATTGCTATTTGAGCCCTTGTTGTTAGTCAAATTGGTGAATTAAGCGAGGGTACGGAAAGAGAGGGATTCGAACCCTCGGTAAACAAAAGCCTACATAGCAGTTCCAATGCTACGCCTTGAACCACTCGGCCATCTCTCCTACATAATGATTATGACCCCAAAACCGAGTGAATAGCGAGTCAGTCATAATCCATATTCCATTATTGGATAGGTACGACCAATCCATTTTAACTGAAAATTTGTCATCAAAGTCAAAGCAAAGAACCATTTTTCTTTCCTTCGAGGCTCCGGGATAAAGATACAATTTTTACGAAAAATTGTTAAAAAAAAAAATGCAATTTATGTTTGCAAAAACAACGTTCCCTTCTTTTTCTGATATTTTTCTATTTTTAGAACG
>DF362131.1:11161-29565 GCA_000787875.1 Solanum virginianum
GATCGATTTAGTTTTTCATCAACTTTGGAAAATAAAATTTTGATATGGTTGCTCTAAAATTGGGGTTGTACCCATTTGCCACTCAATATTTATCACAACCCAAGCCTAGGGCCTAGATGTGACCGACAAAAGAGGTTCCCGGGGGAATCCCAAACACGACTCATAGCATATCATTACACATCCTTGGTAGCGGAAGCAACATAAAACAATATAAGAGATATAAACAAGGGGAATTAGGACTAAGGGAGAGAGATTAATACTTAAGTAATATGCTAATATTTAGAAAACAAGGGCAAGGAACTAAGGGGAAAAACTTGCATAACATCATAATCAAGAGACAAAAGAGTCAAGGCTTATACCATAGATATATAGCATGTCCAACAATACCTCTACTACATAGTTAAGAGCGGGGGCCAATACAAAGCAATCGGGCTCACCCTCATAGTCAAAATAGAGCATAAAGAAGGATGTATCAATATATAATAAGAGCAACAAAGACTAAGGTCCCTAAAGTAGAGGACTCACCAACTAGCTTGAGTAGCATCGAACTAGCCACATGGAGGAGGATGATCAACTTGGGCGTCGATTCCTACATGGTGATATCATGTAGGTAAGAGTATGCCTTTAGTACATTTCAATGTACTAAGTATGTAGGATGCAATGCAACAAGAATTAGGAATTATAGTAAAAATATCACCCTACTAGTGCGGTACAAACCTATCACATGGTTGATGATAATCATATCTTATCACCACGGTGGCAAAGTACAAACCCCTCACATGATTGATGAGTACAAACCCCCACCTCGGTTACCCGGGCTCTTATACCCCTCGGATCGGGTTGAATGTACTACCCCTCACATGATTGATGAGTACAAACCCCCACCTCGGTTACCCGGGCTCTTATACCCCTCGGATCGGGTATGGTCTAATGCAACACTTTATCTCGAGTATATCATATATATGTAAGATCATTTTATTATCATATAGTCATTCATATCATATCTCATGTTTTGGACCTTTAACTCCTCTAGAAACCACATTCGGACATTTTATTAAATACTTAGAGGTTGTGTAAAGCTAGTATAAAATCATGAAATATAGAGATAAAATCATGCAAGAAAATCCATTGTAAAAACATCAATCAACACCATACAACACCCTCAAGCAACATACGTCAAAACCCCTCATCAAATCTAACAATAGATCCAAGATTTATAGCTCAAAACATAACAAAACAGTCACAACTTTACATAGCTTTAACATAGTGTGCAGTGAAATTCATAATAAGAAAGACCCATTTGTAAATCAATATTAAATCATGAAATTTGAGTAAAAGGAGGCTTGGTATCATGGGTGAAAGGAACCTATGAAAGAAACCCACATACCTTAGCTTGGAGATGAACTTAGTGAAGATTAGAGATGGAGACTTGAAGCTTGAAGAAGAACCTTGAAGGAAAACCTTAGCTTAGGATGAAGATTTGGGACTATAATTTGAGAATGAAAATATGGCAAAGTGTTTGAGTGAGTATTGGGAATGTTTATGATGATATGAGGGTGCAATAAAGCTAAGTATAGGTATAAACACATTTGAGAATAGTTAGGCCTAAGATTCGAAAGCCTTGGACCGAGATAGAAATCACTGACAACAAAATACACGAGCCCTGATCTGTTTTATGATGTGGACCTATCATGAAGGACAAATTTACACTAGTCCACTACAGGTAAATGTTGCGGCCCTATTGTGGATCGATTCTAAAAATCAAAATTTTGGAAAATTGAAATTGTGATTCAATTGCTCTATAATTGATGTCAGACCCTTCACCCCCTAATTTTTGACCTCCTGAACAAGAATATGAACTCGAATTTTAGAAATAGCAAACAAATTTTAAGATATATGAAAATTATGATTCCGAGAACTTCCGAGGCACATTTTAGGGTACTTTTTGAGGTCGTCTCAATTTTGCCCCTGATCACGAATATAAAGTCAGATTTTTGATATCACGCATAGATTTTGAGATATATGAAAATTATGATTATGGACATTTTCAAGGCACATTTTTGAGCACTTTTTAGGGCGTTTCAGAGATGGTCTCCTTCGGTACTAGGGTGGTTTGGGTGTGCTTGTGTTGATGATTGCATTCCTTGAAAGTCCCACCCATGGAGGGAGTGATTCGATTTGGCAGGAAAAGGGAATTGAGCCTGAGGTTTGTGGGTCCTTATAGAGTGTTAAAGAGAATAGGTTGATAGTCAGCAAATCAAAAATCAAAAAGAAGTAGAGATATGGGTAAATAGCAAGAATCAGTAATCAAATGATAGCTATACAGGTAGGAAATAATACCAAAGCATGAGCAAACAAAGAATCTGACTAGAACAAGAATTTGAAAAAGAAAAAGGGAGAAAATGGAGGACATCACCTAAGAAATCTACTGGATTTAACTGTTGAGTGCATCGCTAGAGGTTCACTAGAAGTTCGCTAGAAAATACTTCTCACTGGAACTATAATCTTACATCAGAGATAGTCTATGAATTGGAATTGCCTATGGGAATGGATAGGGTTCATTCGGTCTTTCATATATCTATGTTAAGGGGATATGTTGGTGGCCTAAGTGTTAGAGGACTCTTTGAGGTTGTGGGTGTTATGGAGGATGAGTTGTCCTATGAAGAGGTCCCGGTGGAGATGTTACGTAGACTTGTGAATAGGTTAAGGATCATCGGTGTAGCCTCCGTCAAGGTTCTTTGGGGGCATCAATAAGTTGAAAGTGCCATGACGAGTTTATGGTGATTTTAACATTTATGTTGAGACTTTTGAAAATGATATTTATATGTATTTGTTAGATTTATGTCAGGCTGAAATCTTTATGATTACTTCTCTCATGTACGCTTCTTTGACATTGAGAAGGAATATCCCCAAGAGGGAGATATTAAAACGCCCCCAAAAGAAGTGCCTAAAGTGTGCCTCGAAAATGCCCATAATCATAATTTCCATATATCTCAAAATCTATGTGTGATATCCAATCCGACTTCATATTCGTGATCATGGGGGGCAAAATTGAGTGGGGAATGGGTAAACCCCGATTTTAGAGAAACCTTAGCAAAATTTTATTTTCCAAAAATTTACTAAAATAGAGAGGGTCTGCGCCCCTAGCGAGACGCTGCTAGGGGTCGGACCAGTGTTATTTTTTGGTCCTAGTTTTTTTTTGGCCTAAGGCTTTAGGTCTTTGGACCTAAGCCTTCATATGCATAAAAACACATGTACAATCATTTTCAACTCCATATTATTCAAGACTTCCCCTAAAACACTCTCTATCACCTTCCCAAATATTTCATCCAAATTCAAATGACTCAAACTCATTTTTGGATCTTAAGAAATGCATTCAAGCTTTAAGTTCTCATTCAAATCTTCATCCAGGAAATCCCTAAATTTGAGGTATGTGGGTTTCAACCATTAGATCTTTTCATTTGAGGTATGTGGGTTTCAACCATTAGATCTTTTCATCCATGGTACCCAACCTTCCTTTTTATGTAAATTGCATGTTTTAAAGTTGATTTATCTATGGGTTCTTCGTATTATGAATTTGACTATGAACAATGTTGATGTTTCATAAAATATTGACTGTTTAAGCATGTTTTGAGCTATGAATCTATAATCTATTATGAGATTCGATGAGAGATTTCAATGTATCTTGCATAGGGGTGTTACCAAGTGTTGATATGTTGATTTACATTATGCTTTCTCACATGATTTCACTCTTCAATTAAATAATTTTGAACTAGCATTACATACCTATCAAGTGTCTTATAAAATATCCGGTTAGGGATTTTTGAGTTATTGATGATTTATTGTATGGTTTATGGGTCAAGTGACTTTATTATGATTATGGTAATGTATATGTATATTAATGTATATTAATTCATGTAAAGTAATTATGGCATTGCAAGTAAATTGTTGGGCTCCCATGTTTGTTGTGTTCTTGGAAAAATGAGAAGTTCTTTCTTGATACTTGAATGTGATGGCTTGATGAGCTATTTTCATGACTCCTACTAAAAATATTATATTGTAAGGTATGGATATTCTATAAGATCTATCAAAAAGTCTATGCCATAAGGTAGAATGACTCATGGCTCCTACTGAAAAGATTATATCATAAGGTAAGGACATCCTATAACACCTACCAAAAAGGCTATGCCGTAAGGCACAATTGATGGTTCCTACCGAAAAAATTATATCGTAAGGTAGAATATTTCACGGCTCCTACCTAAAAGATTATATCATAAAGTAGGGGACATTTTATGCTATGTACCAAAAAAGACTATGTCGTAAAGTAGAGGTATTGGCAAGACTCTCTGAAAAGATTATACTGTAAGGTGAGTGGATGGCTATGTGGCCTTTCTCAAGCATTTTTGTGTAAGGTTTGAGCATACATATATTCCACATTGAAATTACATTCCTTGATTATGACTAAGCATGTTTACCTCAGCATTGATCATACATGTCATATTGATATTACACTATCTTTTGCTTCTGCTTATGTATTTTGATTATGTTACCTATCACTTATTGCATTGCATCCTACATACTTAGTACATTTAAATGTACTAACGCATACTCTATGCCCACATGATGTTACTATGTAGGAACTCGAGATCCTCACGATCACCCTCCACGTGGTTAGTTTTGGACATCCTGAAGATAAGCTTTGGTGAGTCCTCAAGTTTGAAGACACTAGCTATGCTACACTTTCTTATGTCATTTCTTTATGTTGAACTCATGATACTATGAGGGTGAGCTCGGAAAGTGTCTTGGCCCCTGCCCGTTCTGCTTTTAGAGGTGTTGTTCGACAACTGATGTAATTATGCTTAAGCTTTGACTTTTCTACGATTTATGCTATTAAAGACCTCCCTTAGCCACTTTATCCTTATTTATACTCTCTTTGATGTTGTTTACTTTGCTTCCACAACCAAAGATGTGTGATTGATATGTTAAGAGGCTTGTTTGGGCCCCTTCGAGTTTCTATTCGATGTGTCGCATCTAGGCCCTAGGCTTGGATCGTGAAACTAAGATCCTTTCCTAATCCAATGAATCTACAGTCTAACCTAGAGTAACAGGGCAAGTTTTGAATTAGCACACAACATATGAATTTAGCAATTTAAAGCTCACACTCATATGGCACTGACTACATTATAAACAAAAGTCTCTCAAATCATGTTTTTGTTCTGAATATATCCTCACTTATTAGAACAAACATTGCCAACACACCTAAACATGTATGGTTACTATCTAGACTACTAATTAAAATTTTGGTGAGTATCATTTTTCAAACAAAACACAGAAACATGCTATATGCCACATGTATTAGTACCATATGCTATAAATACTACCTAAACATCATAAATGTGCCGATTCAACAGAAAATAAATATCCATGGGGAAAAAGTACATAGGCAAGAAAACCCCAAGATAAAAATTCAGGTAGTTATGGACCTAAGCTACTTAGACTTCACTGAGGCCTATAACAACCTACACCCCATCAAAAAAGAGGTGCATTATCCCTAATGCACGTAATCAAAGTAAAACAAAGTATAAGGGGCCAAAAATCATACCTAGGTGCCTAAGCGCCAGTATCAACCTTGGGTTTCCTCCCAAGTAGTGCCTAATTTATTATCGCAGCACAACATAGATGGCTTAAGTACTTACACTTCCTCGAGTCTTTGTGTTCCCTTGTTAGTATCTATAGAAGGTTCGATTGGTGCTCCCCTCACCACTAATGGTTTTCATCTTGTACGATTCAATATCCTTTAGGTCTTGAGCTATGGTTCTAGTCATTATACCTCTCTTAATCTGATCTTGTTGAGCTAAAATATGTCCAAACTGACAGTCGAGCTATTTCATTGCAACAACATAATGGTCAATTTTTTTATTTTTACTAACAATGTCGGACTTATCTCCCTCGAGTTATCATCTTGTGCATCAGCCTTTCTCAATAGCTAACTAAGCATTTCCTCACCTCCGAGATTCTTAGTCCCCATATCATGATTGTAGGGGGCACATAATGGCCGCTCCTACAGCCATTCTTGTGGGCACCTTCTATGTCTTCTTCTCATCCCCTCTGTATAGTACTGTAGCTTTTTTGTACGCTTCTAGCCTTGGTTAGGTCTCGGGTCTACCTTACTAGTATCTCCATATTGGCATTACTTTGAGAGAGCATCCGTATAAACTCCTTATTAATTTTTACTTGCTCTAGACATATGTCGGTCGTAATCGAGCATTTAGTCATAAGTTTATTCATGGCCTCCACACACGATATAGTCTAGCCACCATATGCAGCTGCTTAGTAATATCTGCGAATGGTTGATCTACAAATAGACCTCCCAAGATGGTGTCAGCCCAGGCTTGACTATTAGCGTCCAGGGCTCGGTAGAAAATTTCCACCAGGACATGGTCAGCAATTCTATGGCCTGGGACACTCCTCAAGTACTTAGTAAATCGCCCTTATGTAGTACTGATCTAATCACTATGAAGTTGCTCAAAGTTAGTGATCTAGTCTTTCAACTTGAGCTTCTTCGATCTAGGGAAATACCTCTCTGAAAAGGCCTTTTGTAATTCAGCCAAGTTAGTGATCAAACTCTCTGGGAGCTCAGATAGCCATAGTGTTGCATTGCCTGTAAGAGACAATGGGAAGACACAAAGTCCCATAGTATCCATAGATAGATTCTGTGTTTCCATCACGCTCTTGCAGATAAATGCAACATTGTGTAGATGGCTATGAGGATCCTCCGATGATATGCCCGTAAAAATAGCCCACGGTTCTGCAGCTTCTGAAAAAACCCACTTAAGATAATGAACTTTATGTCAGCCGGTATTGGTGGCAACATAATACCTCCAGTTACCTCCATAGCCATAAGATTTAGCCTATATTGGTTTTACTGATAAGCATTGGCATTAAAATCATGTGGTTGTGGAGCAATATCCTCAAGAGAAAGGTGGGTTCTCATGATCAGCATTCTCATTCTCATTCCTGTTTAGAGTTGCATTAGTTGCATTATTGGCATTATCTTGGGCCATTCTTCTCAATGTTTTATGGATCTCTGGGTCAAACAGAGTCAAGGGTCTGCCTCGACTTCGTGTGTTGGGCATACACTACACTTACACCTGCAAATAAAATAAAAACAACAAAAACATAAAATGTAGGCAATAAGTATTAATACCCAAATCACTATGAATTAACTAAGTCTAGCCATATTGAAACGCCCCAAAATGTTCTTTAGAATGCCCATAATCGTAACTTCCATATATCTCAAAATTCATGCGTGGTATCAAAAATGCAACTTCATATTCTCAATCAAAGGGCAAAATTGAGTGGAAAATTGGTATATCTCAGATTCTAGACCCGTAGCAAAAAATCATTTTCACTAATTTTTGATTTCTAGAGAGCATCCATGCCCTGGCTGCAACGCGCTAGGGGTGCGAAGCAGTGTAATTTTCTTCTTCTGTTTGGCCCACATCGCAGATTGGACATAAACCAATACAACATTTTTCTTAGTTTTCTAATGCACTCAAGTGCATTGAGGTCATAGTTCCATGCCCACTAAAATGTGAAATCCCCATACTTAGCCATTTTTCAACTCTATAACTTACATAACCCTCTCTCAAACCCCTCTAAGGTTTAAGGTATGTGAGTTTCATCCATTGGGTCCCTTTCACCCATGGAACCCAACCTTTCTTTTTTTTTAATGAAAATTGCATGTTTTCAAGTTGTATTACCTATGAGCATCTTTTATCATGGATTATGAGCATAAATTATATTGGGGCTTTATGAAATATTGATTGATTATGCATAACTATCTATCTCAAGTTTATGCCATGAATTAATTATGTCTATTGAGACTATGCATGTTCTAAGCTAAGAAGCTATGAACTATCATGTTTTGTAATAGATTTCAAGGTACCCTACATGAGGTTTTACTAAATGTTGGTAGGTTGATTTGCATTATATTTACTCATCTTATTTCACTCTTGAATTGCATGAGTTTGAACAGGTATCATAAACCCACCATGTGTTTGATAAAATGTCGAGTCAAGAATTCTCAAGTTATTGATGATCTATTACATGATTTATATGTCAAGTGACTATATGATGATTAAGAGCTTTCAAGTATGTATTAAATTCATGAAAAGTATCTATAATTTTACAAGTATCAATTTAAGCCATATTTCAAGATTTTTACCACTTGTGAGCCATTCATGTTAAAGCAAGGGTTCATGTATGATTATGATGTACTCTCATGTTCATGTTAGGCTCACTACTAGAGGTCAAGCATGTTTCACGAGCTACTCATGTCATCTTTTTATATTTCTTACATGTTATACAAATTATGATTATTTCAAGTATTTCGTGGGATTTGACTTAGCACTGATTGAGGCTTAAGATGGGGGCTCCACTCAATGGGTCCTTATATAAAGTCTTTAGCCTCTAAACTATGTGCCACCATAGGATTATGATTATTACCTTTGCTATGCTAGTGGATCCATCTAGTTATACCACACCTTGTCGAGGGGGTGACTGAAATAACCCCAAAAAGTGCAAAAGTGACCGGAGTCGTAATTTCCATATATCTCAAAATCCATGCACAATATCAAAAATTCGACTTCATATTCTTGATCAAAGGATAAAATTAAGTGGGAAGTATATCTGACCCTAATTTTAGAGCAACCATATCAAAATTCAAAAATGTAAAATGAGCGATTTCCAGTGAAGATTTGCGCCCCAAGCACGACGCGGCAGAGGTGCACCAGTGTGTAAATTTTGTGAAATTTTTGTTGTTTCGATCCAAGACTTTTGGGTCTTTGGTCTAAGCCTTTCCACATGTGAAAATACCTATACTTAGCCATATTTCACCCTCATATCATTCAAAACATTTCCCAATACTCATTCAAACACTTAGCCAAATATTTCACTCCTAAATTCAAGTCTCAAAACTCATCCAAATCATAAGGTTCACATTCAAGCTTCAAGTCTCCATCTCCATTCTTCATTAACTTATTCTCCAAAGTTAAGGTATATGGGTTTGTTTCATGGTTTCCTTTGACCCATGATGTCCAAGGTTCCCTTTACTTAAAATTGCATGATTTAAAGTTGATTTACTCATGAGTCTTATCTTTTATGAATTTCACTGCACACTGTGTTGGGGTTTCATGAAATTATATTGTTTTAGCATATTTTGAGCTATAAATCTAAGGTCTATTGTGAGATTTGATGAAAGATTTAGATGTATATTTTTTGAGGGTATTACCAAGTATCTATTGATGGTTTTACATTGAATTTTCTAGCATGATTCCACTATTGAAATGCATGGTTTTACACTAGAATTACACACCCGCCAAGTGTTTGATAAAATATCCAGGTGATGATTTCTTGAGGAATTGAAGGTCTAATGCATGTCTTATGAGTTGAATGATTATATGATGATGAACGAAATGAATGTATATGATATTATTTCTATGGTGTGGGGAAAATGACCAAGCCTCACACGAGAGGTTGTAAGCCCGGGTAACCTTGTTGAGAAGTTTTTACCTCGATAGCCTCACTCAGGAGGTGGCAGGCCCGTGCAACCATGTCGAGGGGTTTGTACCTTGATAACCACATTGAGAGATTTGTACTCCATCAACCACATTGGGGGGTTTGTAACTCATTAACCACATGAAGGGGTTTGTACCTTATGCGCCTCTCCAAGGAGATGGGGTAGGCCTTGGATTTGCACTAAAGTGGTCTCTCCTTACACATAGATTATGTTCACCCTATGGATTATGTTCTATATAAGCATGGGTTACTTCAATATCATTCATACATGTCATATTGCGTATGTTATGCATTTTGATTGTAGTTTTATCACTTGTTGCATTGCATCCTACAAACTCAGTGCATTCAAACGTACTAATGCATATTCTATGCCTACATGATGTCACTATGTAGGAACCGAAGCCCCGCTTGAGTACCTCCATCCACGTGGCTAGTATGATTTCACTCAAGCTTGTTAGTAAGTCCTTCATTTTGGGGACGTTGCTTATGATATCATGATATGTTCTAAAACTACCTTTTTTTTATGTAAATGTTAACTATGAGGGTGAGCCCGGTTGCTTGTCTTGGTTCTCGCTCTTATCTAAGTAGTAGAGGTGTTGTTGGACATGTCATGTGTAATGTTATAAGCTTGACTCTCTCTTGGCTTCTATTGTTATGATATGAATGATGTTTCTTAGACTCGGTTATCCCTATTTCAACTCTTTGTTGCTATTTTATTGCTTTCGTGTCCAAGAATATGTAATGATGTGCTAAGAGGCTTACTTGGGGTCCATTCATTTCCCCTTGCGCCATGTTGTATCTAGGTTCTAGGCTTAGGTCTTAAAAAACTTGGTATCAACACTAGGTTGTTAGGTCATCGGTATCCAACACACCCCGTCAATTAGAGTCTTAGTCATGGTTGTGAAGAGCGCCACGACTATAAATAAGAGGCTATGAGGCATTCTAGGAAATGTTTGACTTCTTCATGATCTATGTCATGTAGTAGAGTAAGATCCCCTAGGGTTTATTGCTAATCCCTAACTGTTACATTTTAGGATATGTCTCGAGCTACTCAGGACGGTGATGTAATTAATGGGGAGATTCAGAATGCTCTATGGGAAGTGGCCAAAGAGGCAGCAAAATGGGCAACTCACCTCAATCAACAAGTGAATGCTCCCGAGAATTCAAATGGTAATAGGAAAGGTAGTGAGGCCAAAAGGGCCCATATTGAAGGAAAGATCCAAAGTCCCAAAGGTAGAGGTGGTGTGGTGCCTTATGCTAGGTGCCCAAAATATGGCAGGTGCCATGATAGCCGATGCTTGAGAGGTACCGATGCTTGTTATAGTTATGGAGAGTTGGGTCATAAGGTAAAAGAATGCCCTCGTAAATGCAATAACAGTAACGGAGGCAATGATGGTGCAACTCATCCTAGATGCACAAAATGTGGGAGGAAAAATGATGGTACATATTGGAGGAACACGGGCGCATGCTTTGGGTGTGGTGAGATGGGCCACAAAATTCTAGATTGTCCTTATGCTCAAGACAAGGGTAAAGGAAGGCTCAAGGAGGGGATGAGGCGCCTGATGTTGCTACCAGTATGTTGAAGTTTTCTTTGACTTTGATGTGCATAAATTGATAGGTCTGATGTGTCATTATTTCTTTCATTATTCCTTTTGGGTTGCTAGTGGACTCATTGTGTGTCCCGAGTTGAAGTCTCAAAACTCATCCAAATTCATTATTCCTTTTGGGTTGCTAGTGGACTCATTGTGTGTCCCGAGTTGTTATGTGAACCTATGGTGTCTACCTCTTTATTGAGTATGTTGTTTCTAAGAGTGTTCATAGGTGTTATTTCGTGTTCATATTGTGTTAGGTCTTGCCATGTAACTTGTTGGATTTGATGTGATAGATTTTAATGCCATACTTAAGATGGATTAGTTGCATAGATGTTGTGTCTCCTTTGGTTGTAGGGCCCGTGGAGTTAGAATCCAATTCTCTGATGAACCCGTCCTTGAGTGGGAGGTTGTCAAGTGGTGGCAAAAGAGGTAGGTCCATTTCTTCTACTATGGTATGCTTGATCTCTAAGGGTTGCATTCTTTGTCTTGTGGGGGTTAGGGGTATTAAAAATAAGTATTTCTATTCAAATTATTTTGGGTGGTACATGAGCTCTTGAATGTCCTTTTCGATATTGTGGGTTTGGGGTAGTATCTTTTGGCTTGGCTAGTACACCAAATATGTCGATAAGCCTCATTAATATTACATTCTACCTTATTATGTTTATTATGGCTTGGGTGATGATAGGTTGGTTTGCCTCCGAAAGTGAGGGGGTGCATGTGAGTCATTTGAGGGTAGTACTACAAATTTTAGGGGAGGAAGTTATATGCTAAGTAAGAGGTATGTGAGTTTGGTTGCGAGAGGTAGCCTTCCTAGGTCTTGTGGTGTGGGGTGATTGTATTAAGGTGGACCCTAGTAAGAAGAAGGTGATTAGAGATTGGCCTAGACCTTTGATTCCATCGCATATTAGGAGCTTCTTGGGCATATTGGGTTTTTACTGGAGGTTGTGAAAGGTTCTTTCTATTACTTCTCATATGGTTTAGTTTACCCAAGTAAGGCTCAATTGAGTGGATCGATGAGTGTGAATAAAGTTTCTAAAACCTTGAAGGTTAAGCTTATGTCCGCTCCTATCTTGGCCCTACCAAGAGGATTGGAAGGGGGTTGTTGAGTATTGTGATGCTTCAAGGAATCGATTTGGGTTGGAGGCCTTAGGGTGGTTTAGCTACTTGTATATCATGCTTCCGATGAGTGTAGGGCCGGTAAGGTTGTGATATGATGGTTAAGGATGGACGACCCATTTGGTCAACTACAATGGGCTAGAAACTTCTCTAAGATTGATTTTGGTCCAGGATTTGTCCCCAAGTGAGGATGAGGGTAGGTGAAATCCCTAGGTATCCTATTGGGTTAGAAGTGAGCATTTGAGTAGTGATGGAGTTCTTTGGTTTACTTATGCACTGGCTATGTTTATGGGTTTCATGAATAGGGTCTTAAAACCCTACCTTGGCATGTTTGTGGTGATCTCTAGTGGTCGAGCATTGAATTATGTAGAGCTTGTGAACCATTTGGGGTAGTGCCGTAAGTCTTGGGGGATGAGATATTGTTTGCTAAATATGATAGGTGTGTTTTGAAGGTAACAAGAAGGTGGTTAGAACTCCTTGAGGACTATGATATGAGTGTGCATCATTTTTCCCCAATAAGGCTTAAGGTTGTTATCGATGCTCTAAGAAGGGTGCCTATGGGTAGCCTAGCATATGTTGATGGTGGCAATAAGGAGGTGGCTAGGGAGGTCCATCGATTGGCTAGATTGGGAGTTAGGTTGGAAGGGGTTGGCAACGGTGGTATTGTTGTTGCTGATGTTTCTAAGCCTTCAATGGTTGATCAGGTAAAAGCAAAGCAAGATCTTGATTCCTCCTTGTTATAATTGAAGGCCTTAGTGAAAGAGGGCAAGGTGGAGGTTTTCTCCCAAGTGGGAGATGGTGCCCTTAGGTACCAAAGTAAGTTGTGTGTGCCTTGTGTTGATGGCTTGAGAGAAAGGATCCTTGATAAGGCCTATAATTCTTGTTATTCTATTCACCCTGGCTCTACCAAACGTATAGAGATTTGAGGGATGTGTATTGGTAGGGAGGCATGAAAAGAGACATTGCCAAATTGTTTTTGGTTGTCATAGTTTTCAACAAGTCAAAGCCGAACACCAAAGGCCAGTTGGCCTAGAACAAGACATAGAGATTCCCACTTAGAAGTGGGGGGAGATTAATATGGATTTTGCGGTTGGGTTGCCTAAGACTAGGAGGGGTTTTGATTCCGTTTCGGTTGTGCTTGATAGGATGACAAAATCGGCTCAATTTCTACTGGTTAAAACCATATATGGGGCTGAAGATTATGCTAGATATATATTCATGAGTTGGTGAGATTACATAGGGTGCCCTTGTCTATCATATTGGATCGTGGTGCTCAATTCACTTCATATTTTAGAAGGTCCTTCCAAAGAAGTCTTGGTACAAGCGTTAAACTTAGTATGACCTTTCACTATCAACGAACGGCCAAGCTTAAAGAACTATCCAAAAACTTGAGGATATGCATAGGGCTTGTATTTTTGTGACACCCCATAACTCCACGCTCTTGTATCCATGTTTCAAGCCTCATTTGGTTAGGTGGGATGGGTTTGGGGTAGTATCTTTTGGCTTGGCTAGTACACCAAATATGTCGATAAGCCTCATTAATATTACATTCTACCTTATTATGTTTATTATGGCTTGGGTGATGATAGGTTGGTTTGCCTCCGAAAGTGAGGGGGAGTTTAAGTTTTGGGTGATGGTTCATGCAATGGTCAACTTAAAATAGTATATCTTTTAGTACACTTGAAACTGGGTGGTCCACGACTTTGAGTTAGCTTTCCAATGTACTTGGTTTCACATCATTTAGAGATTGGAGTTAAATGTTATGGCCATTTTACTGAAGACTGCCAGAGCAGAGTTGCACTACAATCCCACTATTACGAGTCATAGGTCGGGGTAAGACTCGTCGGTCAGGCTCATAGCAATTCCTAGAGACTTCAAAGTTGAGCCTAGGGTTCATGTGAGGGGTCTTACAAGTCGTAGTGCTATCTACTGTTTGTAACGGGGTCCGTAATAGCCATTAGACAACTTTTTAGAAAGGGTTATTTTGGTACTTTCCCACCCTTTCTAAGCTCTAGATTAACGTTTTTATGCTCATTCAAGGTCCCAAAACCCTTAAATTCTTCATTATTTTGATAAAATACTCTCTCAAACCCTTATACTAATATTTCACTCCAAAATCAAGTGACCAAATCTTTTCTGGATCTTAAGGAATTCTTCCAAGCTTCAAGTTCTCACCTCCATATTCACCAAGAAATTCTCTAAAGCTAAGGTATGTGGTGTTCAACCATTGGGTCCTTCACCCATCGTGCCTAAGCCTCCGTTTTACTAATATTACATGATTTAAAGTTGATTTTACATGTGGGTCTTGTATATTGAGAAATTTACTACACAGTGATTTTAGGTCATGAAAGTATGATTATTGTAGCATGTTTTGAGCTCTAAATCTTGAATCTAATGTTGGATTTGATGAGGGGTTTTGATTTGAATGTGTTGGGGGTGTGGAAAGGTGTTGATTGATAGTTTTACTACAGATTTTCTTGCATGATTTCATCTCTATATTGCATGGTCTTTTACCCCCATCACACACCCCCAAGTGTTTGATAAAATGTCCGGCTAGGATTTCTTGAGGAATTGAAGGTCCAATGCATGTCTTATAAGTTGAATAGTATTATGATGAGTATATGATGATTAAATGATGATGGATTGATAATGAAACAAGGGTATGCATATGATGTATAATGATGAGAGGAAATGTCGGTATATGATGACTTTATGATGATGATAGTATGTTGTACATGTGTTGAATTCATGAAAAGTATCTATGATGTTGCAAGTTGATTACCTTGTTGAGGGGGTACCAAGCTTCAATCATCTTGTTAAGAGGGTACCAAGTCTCAATCACCTTGACGAAGAGGTGCCAAGCCTCGGTTGCCTTGTTGAGGGGGTACCAAGCCTCAATCACCTTGTTGAGAGGGTGCCAAGTTTCAATCACCCTGACGAGGGGCTGTCAAGTATCAGATGCCTTGTTGAGGGGGTACCAAGCCTCAATCACCTTGTTGAGAGGGTGCCAAGTTTCAATCACCCTGACGAGGGGCTGTCAAGTATCAGATGCCTTGTTGAGGGGGTATCAAGCCTCAATCACCATTTAAGGAATGGTGCTCCTTGGAGTTGGGAAGTATTTTACTTGGTCTATCTTTCACAAATGATATCCGATATGAGCATGAATTACTTAAGCATGTTTTACTTATGTATTAATCATACATGTCATATTGCTATATCATCTCTATTATGTATTTTTATGTATATTGATTATGAAGCTTATCTCTTGTCGCATTGTATTCCACATACTTAGTACATTCAAATGTACTAATGCATACTCTTGCCTACATGATATAACCATGTAGGAACCGGAGCTCCATTTGGTCATCATCTACCTCCACGTGGCTAGTGATATCCAATCAAGCTAGTTGGTGAGTCCTCGTGTTCGGGGGCGATATCTATGTTCTTTTGCGATGTATCTAAGACTATCTTTCCTTTTTGGTATGCTTAACTATGAGGTGAGCCCGGTTGCTTATCTTGTTCCCCGCTAAGTTCTATATTAGAGGTGTTGTTGGACAAAAATATGTATTATGCTTGAGCTTTAATTCACTTATGATATCCAAGATATTTAAATATGATTTTCGCTCTATTAGTCCCAATTCTCCTTATTTATGTTTCTTATGTTGTTATGTCTTACTTCTGCAGCCAAGGATATGTGATGATATACTATGAGGCATGTTTGGGGTTCCTTCGGGTTCCCCATTCGCTAGTCACGTCTAGGCCTTAGGCTTGGGTTATGAAAATTTTTGGAGCTCAAGGGTAGTTGGGATGATCACTTTCCATTGATTGAGTTTGCATATAACAATAGCTATTATTCTAGCATCGGTATAGCTCCTTTTGAGGCTCTCTATGGTAGACGTTGTAGATCATCGGTTGGGTGGTTTAAAGTGGGAGAGATGGCTTTGTTGGGTCTTAATCTAGTTATGGATGCTATGGAGAATGTAAGGTTGATTAGGGAAAGGTTGGAAACAGTACAAATTCATCAAAATTCCTATGTCTAAGTGAGAAGAGAAGAGTTGGAATTCCAAGTTGATGATTGGGTCTATTTGTAGGTTTCACTCATATAGGGTGTGGTTTGCCCGATAAGAAGGGAATTTAGTTCATGGTTTATGAGTCTTCATAGGGTTTTGGGGAAGATTATTAAGGTTGCATATGAACTAAAAGTGCCTTTGGATAAGGATATGGTTCGTCCGTGTCTTCATGTTTCTAGGATTGAGGAAGTGTGTTGGTGATTCAAGTGTTATAGGACTCTTGAGGTTGTGGACGTTGTGGAGGATGAGTTGACTTATAAGGAGGTCTTCTTGAGAATTTGGGTGGATATGAGTAAAGGTTGATTTGTGAGGGTGTAGTGTTTGTCAAGGACCATTGGAAGGATTGTCAAGTCGTGAGTGTCTTTATGGAAGTCGAAGCGGGAATGGATGGCAATATCCATATTTCTTTTGTTCCATTCAAGCTTATGATAGCAGGTCAAGTCCTTATATGATTCCAAGTCTTATGTTTCAGGCCCTATGTCATTGCATACATTCATTTTTAAATTGATAAATTCATGATGATTTTACACTTACGATGAATTTTTGAAATGATGTTAAGTGCATTGTTGCATCTCTATGTGGGCTGAAAATGTTGTTTTTGTGTCTCTCATGTAAGTTTCATTGACATCGGGGATGAATGTTCCCAAGGGGGAGATATTGAAATGACCCCAAAAAGTGCCCGAAAATGTGCCTCGAAAATGCCCGAAATTGTAATTTCCATATATCCTAAAATTCATACGCGATATCAAAAATTTGACTTCATATTCTTGATCAAAGGATCAAACTAAGTGGGAAATGGGTCAAACCCTGACGTTAGAGCAACCGTATGAAATTTCGAAAACGCAAAATGAGTGATTTCCACTGACGATTCACGCCCCAGGCGCGAGGTACCAGGGGTGCTCCAGTGTGTAAATTTTGTATAGTTTTTGTTGTTTGGCTCCAGGACTTTTGGGTCTTGGGCCTAAGCCTTCCCACACATGAAAATACCTATAATTAGCGATATTTCACCTTCATATAATTCAAAACATTCCCCAACACTCATTCAAACACTTAGCCAAATATTTCACTCCTAAATTCAAGTCTCAAAACTTATCCGGGTCTTCAGGTTCACATTCAAGCTTCAAGTCTCCATCTCCATTCTTCATCAAGTTATTCTCCAAGGCGAAGGTATGTGGGTTTCTTTCATGGGTTCCCTTGGCCGATGATGCCCAAGCTTCCTTTCACCTAAAATTGTATGATTTAAAGTTGATTTACTCATGGATCTTATCCATTATGAAATTTACTACATATTATGTTGGGATTTCATGAAATTATGGTTGATTTAGCATGTTTTGAGCTATGAATGTAAGGTCTATTGTGAGATTTGATGAAAGATTTTGATGTATATTGCTTGAGGGTGTTACCAAGTATCTATTGATGGTTTTACATTTAATTTTCTAGCATGATTCCACTCTTGAAATGCATAGTTTTACACTAGCATTACATACCCATCAAGTCTTTGATCAAATGTCCGGGTGATGATTTCTTGAGGAATTGAAGGTCTAGCGCATGTCTTCTAAGTTGAATGACTATATGATGATGAAATAAATGTATGTATATGATATTATTTCTATGGTATGGGGAAAATTTCCAAGCCTCACTCGGGAGGTTGTAGGCCCGGGTAACCTTATTGAGGGGTTTGTACCTTGATTGCCTCGCTCGGGAGGTGGCAGGCTAGTGCAACCACGTCGAGAGGTTTATCCCTTGATGACCATGTTAGGGGGTTTGTACTCCATCAACCACATTGGGGGGTTTGTACCTCATCAACCACGTGAAGGGGTTTGTACCTCATACAACTCTCCAAGGAGGTGGTAGGCCTTGGATTTGCACTAAAGTGGTCTCTCCTAACACATGAATTATGTTCTATATAAGCATAGGTTACTTCAATATCATTCATACATGTCATATTGCTATATCCTTATTCATTGCCTATGTTATGCATTTTGATTATGGTACATATCATTTGTTGCATTGCATCCTACATACTTAGTACATTCAAATGTACTAA